>BEXV01002250.1:7839-27777 GCA_003118195.1 Hemicentrotus pulcherrimus
TCATCAGAGCATTGTCATCCTCATCATCATAGCATTATCATCCTCATCATCATCCTCATCATAGCATCATCATAGCATCATCATCCTCATCGTCATAGCATCATCATCCTTATCATCAGAGCATTGTCATCCTCATCATCATAGCATTGTCATCCTCATCATCAAAGCATTGTCATCCTCATCATCATAGCCTCATCATAGCCAAGGCTCTCTTGTAAATTATACAAATTACCATTTGCTACTTTCTAAAACCCTCATGTAATGAGATTGAAGAGACGGTTTAAACTTTCACGTTTTATTTTAGAGCGCAGTCGATTCATGAAACCACACTCCTTGTTTTCCTCTCGTCAGTTGGCGTTATCACCCGTTTTCACTGAGCCTTTAGTTTATCTCACCAGTCATTCCTCCATCTTTCTCTCTCTCTCTTGTCTAATGGTGAAATTGCCGTCGTCACTCATGTATCTACATGCTTATCTAGCATTTACTAATTACTGTACATTACCATAAACATCTCTTTGTCTACTCACCTTATTCTGACATTCTTATATATTGTATTATAACCAAATTACGAATTAGAACAAAATTCCAAATACCATGATGAAAATTAGATGAAATAAAATAGTTTATTGTCAAAATTTCACTACATATAGATTGGCACACATATCAGTAAGTTTCCATAAAAAATAACCTAATATTAGGAATTTTGAGCTAGGATTATGAATATATTCATTGTATGTCTTCAAGTCGTGATTATATTGTCCTACAACCATAAATAATGAACATCTATCAAAAAGGAAAAGATCAATGTTCATGGAAAAACAGGCTTCAAGTATAACATACATGTACATGCTTGGATTTACTAATTCTAACAATGTATTGCATGTAGATTTCAGTTCTTTTCATCTCTTCAAAATCTGAAGAAAATTTGAAGGTTGAACTTGAAAATGGTAGTGTGTCAGCAGGGGACATACATGTTTGTAGATTTCTAATTAAATTTTGGAAGTTTATGCAACCCACTAATAGAGTTAATCCAAATGAATGAGTAACTAGAAGGAAAAAACACCACTGTGAGTATTTGAAAGTATCCCTGCACCTGCAACATACATGTTTTTGTTATTTTCTAATTTTCAGATTAAGTAATTAATTAATCCATAATTTCAATGAAGTAAGCTAAATGATGATAAAGAAATGCAAAACATAATATTCAGACATTATAAAGTTAAAGCAGCAAGTACACATTCTCTTACATTTCCCCAAATTGATATAAAATATGTAAAGTGTATTCAGAACATAAAGTACATTATCAATTTATACATGTATTACATGAAGCAACTACATTGTGTCAAGTTATTGCGTTAACAATAATTGTGTGACCTTTGATCTCTTTACCACAAAATGTATTTGGTCATACATACTTTTACGAAATTCACTACGATACCTATTCCATTCTCAAGTTAATCACTAACAACAATTTGTCTCAAGTTATCGCGTCAACAATATATTTTGTGACCTTTGAACTCTTTACCCCAAAATGTAATCCGGGATTCTTTACATGGTCATACATGTACATGCTTTTACCAAGTGTGTCACTACAATACCTACAGTGTATTTCATTCTCAAGTTATTCACCAACAACAATTTGTCTCAAGTTATCGCGTCAACAATATATTTCATCCTCAAGTTATTCACTAACAACAATTTGTCTCAAGTTATCGGGTCAACAATATATTTTGTGACCTTTGAACTCTTTACCCCAAAATGTAATCCGGGATTCTTTACATGGTCATACATGCTTTTACCAAGAACTTCTTGCTTTTACCAAGTGTGTCACTACAATACCTACATGTACAGTGTATTTCATTCTCAAGTTATTCACTAACAACAATTTGTCTCAAGTTATCGGGTCAACAATATATTTTGTGACCTTTGAACTCTTTACCCCAAAATGTAATCTGGGATTCTTTACATGGTCAGGCTCACTGTGATACCTTATTTCCTTTCCATATTACGCACTAACAACAATTTTTCTCATACATACTCTTACCAGGGATCCCTGCTCTTACCAAGTTTCACTAGGAAAACACAATTTTCATAAGTCATTGCGTTTACAAGAATAATTACTGAAAACCTAAAACTATGCGTTGCATACATTGTATGCATAAAACAAAGTATTATCAACAATAAAATGGTGAAAAGAGATCTTATTTTTAATTTTTTCAATTCTCCATAATAAATCATATTACATGATTTACATTAAACTTCAGGTGAATGTAAAATTGTCTTTCTGCCCAAAGTAATGCTTTTCCTGTAGGTCTACATGTAATTTCAAATGCTTGAGTGGTCAAGCATTCTGAAGAAAAACTTTAATTTTCATGGATAAACTTTAATTTTTCAAGGCTCAACTTTTTATAGAGAACATTTATAGAGAGATTTTTTCACAAAAGAAATTCTAAGAGAAATCAAAAACTTTATACTTCATGATTTTTTTCTGAAATTGTGGCATTCTAGTAATCTGAAATGGTTTTAGGAATTTCTTATGTAAACATGTTATTGTTTTACTTGTTCAATAAAACCAGGATTTTAACATTACTAGTGATTTACAGTCAAAACAATACAAAAATTGTTTACACAAAGACAGTACAATCTCCCATTATCAACACAAAAATGGTCACATGGCTGTGTAAGAGATCTTCTTTTTTTTTTTAAACTGTGTCTGAAGCAAATGCAGTGTGGTACATACAGTACATGTAGTAGCTCTCATTTGAACACTCTTCCCAATTTCAATGAAATTCAATGGATAAAGCTCTATGGCATAAAATAATCCTGTTCAAAATTTAGAGCTAACAGACTACGGTAGTAATTTTGAAATGAGAAGTGATTGAATTTTCCAAAATTACTGTAAATTCATATTACGACATGGTTGATGCCAAATATTAACTTCACATTTCTAAACTGCTTGTCTATTTCCTCATTATTTGTAAAGAGGTTTATTCTCAAGTCAAAGAGCTTCTACCAGTGAAATTTCATTAAAATTGGGGTGGGTGTTGAAATAAGGGCTACTACATGTACCTATAAAACCCCGCTCAAAGTGTTGGGAATCAAAATCAAATGAGGGCAATATTCATGAAAAATCAAATATTGTCTGTTGTACACATGTACATGTATGCAGAAATCGCAATTGTTGTATTATTTAATCACTATTTGTCTCTGAACACAATTTTTCCAAAATTCCTTGCAGAATGAGTGTTACACTACACCCTCTTCCATGTCATTATGCAACTTATGTGAACATTTCCCATCAAATATTTGGGGTTCCCAACACTTTAAGAGGGACTATAAAATTAGTGAGATGAGAAGCCGCCTATGTTAAATGGAATGTATGCTGTACAGTAGCGCAATTGGAAATCACACTGGACATATTGTCTATACCCAGAAAAAAGAATGACCTTGAAGCCTTACACTAGCTTGATTTGTCCAGATTAGTCCGAGACATCTAGTACATTCTCGTACATTTATAGAGATGTAAACAAAAAATTACTGATTACTGACTAAAAGTAGGTATCAAAGAAATTAAAAAATGGGACACTTAGAATGCAGAGAGGTGTATAATACATGATCATCAGGTTGTCAGAAGTATGCAAGCTTTGAACTTCAGAAAAGAAAGCAAACATCCTTTGTTCAATGTGAGTGGTAAAGCAAATGGCAAGAGCACAGATTAATGCATTAAAAAATGCTGGATCAACTAGAAAATGAAGACAGATGTAATTGTAAACAAAATGAACATCGGGTCATCAAAAGTATGCAAGTATTCAACTTCAGAAAAATCGGTAACAAAAGAAACCAAAAACAAAATTATAAGTCAATCCCTGACTTTGTAAAGTACCTCAAAAAACTAATACATCATCTTTTGCATCCTCAGGTGCAAAAATCATGCTGGACTCACAATTGAAGAGTGATGAGCTGAAATGAAATTTCTCTATCCTTATATGATGCTGAGGCATGTTGCGTGAACATCACTGAATCAGAGAAAACATACCGGTAGTACAAAATATCATCAGATCACACCAACAGAAGCAGTACGTGGAATGGAAGACACACAAATGGCCTGGATTACACAAAACTATGAAGTATGTGCAGAAGTCATGCTTCAAAATATACATAATGGCAACTTCAAAATAAAGAACTTTTTATATAATACCAATCTAAATTCATCCAGTTTCTTCTGGGTTACCAAGGAAACCATCACACAGAAAAAAATACAATTACAAGTCAATCCCTGACTTTGTAAAGTACCTCGAAAAACTAAAATATTATCTCTCTCATCCTCAAATGTAAAAATCATGCTGAAATCACAATTGAATAGTGATGAGCTATAACAAAATTTCTCTTTTTTCATATGATGCAGAGGCATGTACATGTATTGCATGAGCATCATTGAATGAGAAAAAATAAGTATCATCAGATGACACCAACATAAGCAGAACGAGGTGCAAACCTCTGATGCCTTGGGTGCCAGCCATCAAGAACCATTTCTGGTATGTATCCAAGCCATGTGAAGTGGATGAGCAGAAGTCATGCTTCAAAATATAAATAATGGCTACTTCAAATGTAATGCGGATTGGCATACCAATCTAAATGAATCCAGTTTCTTCGGGATTACAAAAGAAACCATCTCGCAGAAAAAAAATACAATTACAAGTCAATCCCTGACTTTGTAAAGTACCTCGAAAAACTAAAATATTATCTTTCTCATCCTCAAATGTAAAAATCATGCTGAAATCACAATTGAATAGTGATGTGCTATAACAAAATTTCTATATTCTCAAATGATGCTGAGGCATGTATTGCATGAACATCATTGAATTAGAAAAAAATAAGTATCATCAGATAACACCAACATAAGCAGAACGAGGTGCAAACCTCTGATGCCTTGGGTGCCAGCCATCAAGAACCATTTCTGGTATGTATCCAAGTCATGTGAAGTGGATGTGTAAAAGTCATGCTTCAAAATATAAATGATGGCAATTTACAAATAAACAACTTCATATATAATGCAGATTGGCATACCAATCTAAATTCATCCAGTTTCTTCTGGGTTACAAAAGAAACCATCTCGCAGAAAAGAAACAAAATTATAAGTCAATCCCTGACTTTGTAAAGTACCTCAAAAAACTAATACATCATCTTTTGCATCCTCAGGTGCAAAAATCATGCTGGACTCACAATTGAAGAGTGATGAGCTGAAATGAAATTTCTCTATCCTTATATGATGCTGAGGCATGTTGCGTGAACATCACTGAATCAGAGAAAACATACCGGTAGTACAAAATATCATCAGATCACACCAACAGAAGCAGTACGTGGAATGGAAGACACACAAATGGCCTGGATTACACAAAACTATGAAGTATGTGCAGAAGTCATGCTTCAAAATATACATAATGGCAACTTCAAAATAAAGAACTTCATATATAATGCAGATTGGCACAGTAATCTAAATTCATCCAGTTTCTATTGGGTGACAAAAGATACCATCTAGCAAAAAATCACAAGTACAAGTCAAAAACTTATAATCATAATTGAATAGTAATGAGCTAAAATGGAATTTCTCTATTCCCATATGTGGCTGAGGCATGTATTTGCATATATCACTGAATTAGAGAAAACAAAATATCATCAGATCACACCAACAGAAGCAGTATGTGGAATGGAAGACACTTGATATAATGCTATCCATATATCAAGACAAAATATATCAGCACAGCTTGTCATAATGCTAGCATGCAGATGACAGTCAGCAAGTATTACACAAAATTATGAAGTATGCGTAGAAGTCATGCCTCAAAATATAAATAATGGCAAGTTCCAAATATAGTACTGCATGATGAGTGTCACTCATAGCAATCTTACTTCATCCAGTACTGAGTAACAAAAGAAACCATCAAGCAGAAAAATACAATTACAAGTCAATCTCTGAATGTCACATAGTCCAGCAAAGAAATATGGCGTTCCTAATTAAATCGACTGACATGCTCTTGCACAAGCTGTTCCATGGAAGGCGCAAGAACCATGTATCTGTTGGGGAAAATGCGCCTTGGATCATCTGCTGACATGGGAACAACAACATTCATAGAGCCTGGCCTGGCAGCTCGCTCCATAAATACCATTTCAACAAGGCTATCAATGTACAAGTACTCCTTGTCTACTGGAACAACGGTAGGCAAGAACCGTTTTGCCCGTTTGTTGAAGGCCTTAGCCTTGACTACTTCACCTGACTTGGTGGTTGCAGCAGGTCGATCCAGATGGCTGTTGTGATCTATTGCTGCAAGGAGGTTCCTTGTAGAGTAGCCAATATACTTAAAGGCATGCCTCTTAGAGCAGTACATCAATAGATGGCTGTGGAAGCTCTCCAACTTCCCAGTGTGAAGAAAATCGGCATAGTATGGGAGAGTGTTTCTAAAGCGGGTATCGGATAAAACTCTCTCCAGTGCCCTATGAGAAGCAGAACCCTTCTCCAGCCAGGGCTTCCTTTCGGCATCTTCTGCTAGAGGACCATGGTTGCAAATGCCTGGACTGCCATCTGCTTGCAGCTCCCACTCATGCTCATTGCACACATGGTGCAATATGCTGGCAAGAGAGACAGACAGAGTGTCTGCATCCCCTCCGCATGACTTGGATACATACCAGAAATGGTTCTTGATGGCTGGCACCCAAGGCATCAGAGGTTTGCAACTCTTATCTGACGCAGCCTTGACAAGTCTCTTGGCCAGATTCTTGCCACCATGCCAGACATCGATCTGATGTCCTATGCCTTCATACTTCTCGCATCGCTTCATCACAGCCATAATCTGAGGATGAGCATCTGTCACCATCGTCTTCACATTCACCTTGCCAGCAAGAAATGACATGCCTCTCTCAAAACCGATCCTCTCCATATTTGTACTCTTGCCAGCTGCCTCTCTCACATCTACCACCTCTACATGTAAAATTCGTCCAGATGACGCATCTAAAAAACTGTATGTGCAGTACTGTGCCGAATGGCCCGGGGAATCATTGCGCCCATCACCTGCTATAATAACAGACGTTCCCTGAAGATCATGTATTAGGTCTCTCTGCATGTCTGACCAGTACTTTGCTACTGCAGGGGCAATAAACAAACGTTGATACCTATAAAAACTGGACTCTGAAAAAAAGTGTAGCTTAAAAAACTTGGCCATGAGATGGATCTTGGAAAAGTTATTTCCAGACATGATGAGGGCTGAAGCCATATGTAAATTACCAGCATACACACCTTTAAACTTGGGCTGCGACCACCACTTACCACCAGCATGGCCCCCACTGCATTGCCACTTGACTAGCACAGCAGTGCCCCTCCCATGTACAGTATAGAGAAGATCTCTGACACAGCCGCTTTTCTTACACACTAAGCCATATACGAGCTGTAGTAATTGCAAAATAATAGAAACATAGACGATACACTTTTCACCTTGGATAAGGGACTTCGCCTCCTTGCCGGGGTCATCATTGGAGACTTCCTCTTCTACCTCCTCTTCTGCCTCCTCTTCCGCCTCCTCCTCATCTTCTGCTGGGGTGTCTCTCTGGACTTGAAATACCATGGAATCCAAGGACATATTGTAGAGATCTCTGGAGAAGTGAAGATAAGAGGAAATACAAATAAGACGATGAGGCACATTTATCATTTTCAAATAAAAGTTAGACATTAAATCAAACCTACTAACATACTGTGGACAACTGATTTGCAGGGTGATAGTGACTACGTCCCCCTTGAGTAAAAAAAAAAAGAGGATTCAAGGAAAAAAATGTCATCTACATGTAAGTATCTAACATTCCTGTCTTTTTTCAGTTAGAAAATTGAGAAAAAATAGGGAAACATAGGAGGAAATAGGGAAAAATAGAGAAAAAGAGGGAAAATAAGGAAAGTAGGAAAACAATAAAACAATAGGGGAAAAAAAAAGTTTAAAAAAATAATCAGAAAGAAGAAAAAAAATACGGAAATAAAAAAATCAGTAAACTAATTTAAATCAGGTAATTATCAGGCCTGGATTTGGAAAAAGTGTTTTTATGTTGGCATTTTAAAACCACAACTTAACCATTTGTTCCACTTTACCAATTTTGACCCGAATACAAAATTTCAGATTTTTATTTAAATAAATTGTACCCAACTAACTGTAATTTGTGATACTTTTTGTAAATAACACAACTGAAAATCATTAATACCTGATAGCTATGATATATTCACATCAAGGGCATCTAAAACCTTGAAAACTGTCAGAGTAGTTTGCTCCTAAGTACAAAATATATGTGGGTACCTCTGTAAAAGGAATAAGGACAATGCTTTTAAAAAATGAAGAAGGTACATTGTAAAAACATACTCGGTGGGTGCAGAAGGATTGTCAGGTAAAATGTCATCTTCGTCAGCGTCTTGGCCATCTTCACTGTCATCACTGTCATCACTGTCAGGTAGAGGGGGTAAGCCTTCCTGAGCTCTAAAGGTCAGATTATACAAAGGAGAAAATGATAATATGGTAGGCATTCTTTTGAAATACAGATGAAGTGAGAAAAAAACATGAAATATTACATGTACTTTGGAAGTCTACATAAAAACCCAGATATAACTGCATCATCAGTTACTAATCTTATTTAGCACATTATTTAAAGTCAATGAAAAGAACTGCTTACTTTACATCTAATATCTCTACATGTCTTTTGCTCATTATATTTCGATCAAGTACAGGTAAATCCCTTTATCTGTACAAATTTCTGAGAATAATCAAAAACGATAATTACAACAATGATCAAAATATACCATCTTTAGCTGTGGTAGCAACCAATATTTAAACTCTCCCAGTCATTCTTCATTCAAATATAAACATGTTTGACAGTATTACACTAAAAAACGTTTCAAATCCCTAACCACTTTGGTGTAATAACGCAAAAAAAATGTTTAGATTTTCATTCATGTGAAATTGATCATGTCTCGCACCAATTGCACCAAAATTTAGTGTACACGTACTTTTATAATTAACAACACTTTTATCCATTAGCTTCTATAAAATAAATTTATGAAAAAAAGTTTCCATCCTAAAATGCCGCTTTTGAATGGTACATGTACATGTAAGTTACAACAGGATGGGGTTGAGGTGGGAATTGGGGTTAGAAGTGGTTCTAACCCTTAGTCCCTACCATCAACGGTTTGATGAGGTCTACACAAACATGTACGATACATGCAAAGGGTATTGATGTTAATATTTTCATTTTTTTTTTCTCCAATGTTCTATTGTAAATGATGGTGGGTACCTGACCTGTAGGTTATTTCCAGTCAGAGGAAACTCTAAAATAGCACACTAGCACAGCCCGATATACATGTACATGTACATGCATTTTAAATTTGTTGGTGCAGTTAGGCACACCAAGGCAAAGGTAGCAGAGATAGTGCATGATGTTTTTGTTTGAAATTTATCTATCGGTACTAGTAAATTGTGTTTACATTTAGGTATACCAGTACATGTATGCGTTCATTATAAATTGATGTTACAAATAGTATAATGTAGCGTCGTATGATGCATGATTGCTGCAAAAAAAAGTTATTTTTTTTTAATTTCCTGCTTCTTTACTACTATACCAGTACAATGACTGGTATACCTGCTACAATAATTTGTATCCTACTGTATATAAGTAAACCATAAATTATTCCTGTCCTGGGGATACTTTTATGATTTCTGGTATGAGCAGAGAAACCGACATGCACTTACCTAACTTGTCTCATCACTATGGTTGGGTGGATAGGGGAAAATAATACCCCTCTGCTCTTCACTGTACTCTTCGGAGCTGTAGAGAGAAACATTGTGAACAAAAATGTCAATATTTCATTGGGTTGTATCACTTGTATGCATCCTCAGTAAAACTAAAAAATGTAAGTATGTAACCATTAGGTCACATAAATGTACATGTAACAGTAAGCTGAATGCAATAGCTGCCGATATCATTCAGCCAAAATAATCAGAATAACAACTTAAGCTTCTGACTAGCATGATAAATGCATTTTGTTTTGGCTGTCAAACTTTAAATATTTAATTACCATTTATATCTACCTAATAATCAATCACAAAAAATTGGCATACTACACAAAAGTGTTTTTTGGCACTTACAATATATGCATTCACCCTTAGATAAAGAAAGCTCAGTCCCAGGCAATTCAAAATAAAAGCTACTTGAACAATATATGCATTAGGAGCACTCCCCAATATTTTTATTGCAAAAAAAAAATAATTTAATAATGCAACCAGATTTTATCGATAAAAGTACTGTAGCCCATATAATTTCGTTGAGGTGTAATTGGTGACTTATATAATGCATTGAGAAAATGAATCACATATTTGTTTGTCTTGCAATGTATGGTCAAAGGAGGGCGCTTTTGTGACTCTCGGGGGCTCTTTTTGACAAATTAGCCACAAGTCCCCATGTATTTTCCCCCCTGTACCACTATTTCTTGTCAGTGCACTTTTATTAAACTGCATATGCCCAGTATTTTGTAGCATCAGTGTTTACGCTTGGTTACAATTTACTTCACAATAACATACATGCCTGAATAACCTGAAATCAGAAGAACAGGCAAACAGATGTGAGTAAAAATCATGCTTGATACCAAAGTTGAATAACATTGTTTAAAAAATGTTTTGTATAATAATAATAATTATATTGACAGAGCTTCTTTTGGGGTTCATCAGAAGGGCAATATGATCTTAGCGTGGTTAACATTTCTGACGTACCCCACAAACCCAGTCAAAATATTATATGAGTTACCAGCTCACATAATGCTTAGAAACTACATGTGTAAGTACTTACATGAAATAAAAATATCCATGTAGGCAGGATGAGACAGATTCTGTTTTACTTGATTTACATCATTTACCGGTACAACAAAAAACTTACTTGAAGCATCTACTGGCCATGGCCTTCCTGCACGCTGAGTTTGGGGTATTGGTTCATCTTGAAGCATGCCTTGGTCTCCGGGAACTTGCACATCACTGGCAATGGACAAAACACGTTTTATAAAAATAACATTATACACACTAGGGAAGAAGAATATTTCACACTAGAAATTCATATATTGCTTCAAATGCTACATGAAATTTCTCTTGAGCAGACCAACAACCCATTCTTCCAATTCCATCTTCTTGCAATTCAATGCTTGGGAATAACTATTGTGGGATCTGTGGAATACACAAACGATATTCAGGGCTGTCAACCCACCCGCCTTTGGAGGTAGTCTCACGCCACCATGTTCATTCTTCCACCGTCCCATAAGCTCGTAGCGGGAGACTCCCGCCACCACGCCCTTCCTCCCGTTCTCCCGCTATCTCCCGGTTTATGAAAAAACCTCCCGCCAAACCTGTAAAATGCACTGTATCATATGCAAATTTTTGGTACAAGGGCGAGGAGTGGGGTGGGGTGTAGTGAGCTATTCAATTTATTTATTAAAAAACACCCCCTCCCCCCCCCCCCCCNTCTCCCTTAAAGCAGCTCCCCAAAGTTGACAGCCCTGAATACTACATATACAATGTAGATGTAAAATGTACTTCAGCCCACTTTAAATGTTTGCTTACAAATAGTGATTATGTGATAAGATTTGTATAACAATTTACTTGTGGATTGGAAATTCGGTTTCAGGAGCGCCTCTGTACGATGTGTCTCAATTTAGTGTTTCTGTGTGGTCTAGGCACCATGCGTTACAAAATCAAAAAGATCACTGTGCACGCACGCCGAGTAGCCGAGAAGCCTGTTTCACATCGGGGCAAATATTGAATGAACGCCATGAAACAATTACCTACAACAACAACAACAATGTACTTCAGATTTGGTTTCGGATTCATTTAGTCAAAAAAAGTGATAAATGTAGTCCAATAATGATACTTTGTTTTGAGAAGCAACTTAAGGTGGGGATGAATATCGTTTCTGTTTGTTTATGTGTTTTATAATTAGTGTATAAATATTCTTCATGAAACAAGAATAAATTGTAAAACTATTTAAAAAGACCCACGGTTCTCAGGGGCAATACAAGGACATAGGCATGAGACATTAGGGACCTAGGCCAAGCAGTGACTCAGCATCCTAAACAGTGGACATGCAATGGGGATATTGTTCAGTAAATTCCCCCCTTGGAGAATTTCCTTATCATTTTCTTTTTGATTATTTTTTGACAAAATTCGAAAAATGACATGATCATATGAAAAAGGATGTCGTTTTCAAAACGAATGTGTTTGAAGGCGAAAATTGATAAACAATGCAAAATCAGAATAATTATAAGTTTATGACCATACAAACGTCAAGTCAAAAAGTCATGAATGTATCAATAGATTTATACGAGTCACACTACTGTACTAACACATTTGGCGGTAAAGAATACTAAAATTAGAATATAATCGTCTCAGTGATCTTGGTACTCTTAGTCTTACTTACATGTATCAGTAGTCAACTAGGGTAGTCACTAGTACTAACTACCGGTAGTTATCTTGAGTAGTAGTACTAGTAGGCCTAATCATCCCCAGACCGAGACCGTTCGTTAGCCCCTATTACTTACTTACAGGAGCAAACGAATCGGTCTAAATTATCCCTTGTTTATGGCTAGCTTGAACAATATGAATAGACGCCAGAGATCACGCCGCTAGTCAAAAAGTGTGCCCAATTTAATTTAGGCAAAATAAATAAGGAAAGAAATTGGAGAATAGATCTAGATCTAGACTTCTTGTCCACTTATTACATGGACTTTCTATGCTTTGCTGGAGTGTACTCTATCATGATCTAGACCTACATCCACTTCCCAGGTTCGTCGTCACACCACTCTCAAAGCCTATAGAATTTTTTGATAGCATTGTCATGTTCATAATTTATTCATAAACCTAAAAAAACGCCTAAAATTCAACCCAATAGCATCGCAAAAAAACTTGAGAGTTGACCCGAGACGACCGGTAAGCTACTAGATCTAGACTCTATTTCTGGATCAAAAAGGTATCCTTCATTCCTTGATAATAATTTTAGTATTTTTAAAAAATCATTTTAGAACAGTTGTTAAGGGTTTTTAGACCTCGCTCTAGAGATAGAAGTTTGAATAATTTCGGCATTTTTTATTATAGCCAAATTAGACCTAATCTAGAGTCTATAATAGCATGGACTCTCTATGCTTTGCTGGAGTGGTAGTGACGTCTACATCGGTCCTACTCTTGAAAAGTTGAACTAGCGCAGAGCTCGGTCCGGCAATTAAATGACACTGACAGTTTGTGATTGTATTACCCACGTAGTCTGTTGATATTTGCTTAGTCTACTACCGTATGTCTAATCACGAGTCTACATAACTTTGCTTACCTTTCTTTTGGCGTGGCCGTGGTAGGCTTTTCAGTCACTGGCTCTGTTTGGACCGATGTAGTCACTTTGACAAAACGTCCATCAGCAAGGCCGGGTACACAGGCTCTACACCAGTGTTCATGCACGTCGAGAAGGTGGCCCGCGAATTCGTCGTGCGATGCCGGCAATTTCAGTGGTTTCACACCCAGCTTAGCATTGATTTTGTCGATTTCTACACTGTATATTCTGCGACACTCCATCCATTCATCAAGATGTTTGGTCATTCTAAGACGCGTCATGACGGAATCGGAAAGTTTGGGCTGTAGAATTACTAATTATTAATAATCGTACGGACTATGGTATATTTCGCGAGTGATCGAATAGCATGCATGCAACCAACTCAAGCCATGGTGGTCGGTCCAGCCAGCAGGGCTTAGCTAGGAGCTTGCCCGCCGAAGGCTTCGGCGGCGGAGCTCCCTGGAGTTAGTATTCAACGTGCTTCATTCATAACACATAGTGCGGTGTGCAAAGAGCCGCTCGATATCGCTCGCCATTGGCCAGCCGCCAGCCGGTATATGACGTCATACTGCCAAAGAGCCAAGCTCCGGAATAATGCATTATGGGGGATAGTTGATCACCGATTACAAATTATCTCTGGATAGAGGACAGTATTGCTCATATGATAACTTATGAAGTATGGCAGACCCGCTTTAAAATAAAAGTAGGTTATACCAATTACCGGAGTACAGGGTTTTAAAAAAGGTGCCATGGTGAATGAAATCATCATCTTCTTGACATGATTCGGTGAAAGAATATAGGTTATAAATGACGTAATATTCAGTTTTAACATGTGATTTGCAAGTCAAACTGGAACAGGAATCTAGCAGGAAGGATAACAAGATTTGGTGTTTGATCCCAATGTACACATGTCTGAATCCAGTGATGAGGATCGGTTGTGGTTTTAGTTTAATTTTATGATCTATCTATATCAATTAAATGTGTGCATGCTGGAGGACTTTGTTTTTAATGAATTTTTAAAAAGTCAACTTGCTACATCTCATTTTGATGATGGTTCACCTTAATATGGAGATACTAACCGTATTGATCACTACGTTTTAGAAATATATAAATTAAAATGTATTGATATTCCAACATACTGAAAAATGATTTGCAGGACTTACATCTATCAGACCCTCAGATTGATATCGAAAAAAGAAAAATGCAAATAAAGATTGTGTAGTTTTGTTCTGTTGTATTCCGCAACACTTACATTCCCTTCAACATTTATATATACATGTAGGTTCAAGGTACAATTCATGTCGTGATGATCAGAAATGAATTTTAAGAAGGAGTCATAATGATGCCTAATAAATGTCTACGTAGTCATTAAGTTCAGCATTATGAGCTTAGAGTAGACATCACTAGTAGGCTCATTTTACACATCGCAAAGATCATTTTGAAAAACCATCAATTTTTTGGTCTACCATTTAGACTACTGGAAAAACCCATGAAAAATCATCAAAGTTTGCTCATACCGTTTTCAGGGTGGAAGAGCGCATGTGCGACTCGTACATGTAGTTGCCCTGCACGCGTTAGCAAGGAGAGTCACATGATGAAAAACCTTTGTCTCTCTGAAGTTTCCTTTTACACTGCAGAAAACCAGTGAAACTTTGCAGGCATTAAAAAAAAAAACACACACTCTAGAGCCATATACATGTACATGTAGAGGTGGGTTTTTCGATTTCAATTTGTGTGTCGCATTTGCCGGTACTTTGGTACTTGCTATGCAAGCTACAGGGTGTATGCAACTACCGGCGAAACACCTGAATGTGAGAAAAACTTACATTTTTTTTGTTCCAGTGTAAATGCAGCTACTACATGTACATGTACATGTATGTGCCTCTACTGTTCAGGAAAATTTTGTTCACCATTTATTTATAGGTCCAAGGTACGATTCATGTAGAGACGATCGGATATTTGTTTAAGAAGGAGCCGTAATGACGTCAAGTAAATGTCTAGTCATTAGGCTGGGCATCGTGAGCTTAGAGGAACATTATCTCACTACGTGCCTCTATCGTTCAGGGGAAACGGTGCAAGGAGTATCATTTCATGTCGATCGACAAAGTAAGGTCAATTACATGCTCAAATGAGTTCCGATATGACATATATTCAACATGGATAGGCGACTATGTTGAATACACTTTGAGGTAACCACCAATATAACCTTTAATAATTATGCTCTTAAAGAGATTCTGCTCTTTTGAGTGCTCATTTTTGGGGGGATAGGCATCCATACAAAAAAAAAATTCATATAAAAGAATACACAATTTGAAATGTGTTTTATCTAGTTGGTCTTTCAAAGTTGATTCAGATTTCCCATGAACAAGTAAATAAAAGCCAACATTTCTGAAAATTTGGTTCTAGAGATTTGCTTGCATCAGGTGTTTTGCAGAGATTCACAATCATTGGATCAATGTTCTTTTAACCTTATTATTTGTGGCAGTATGAGTGTACAGCTTTAGCTGGTCTCGGCGTACATTCTATTTCAATGTTTGACCTTTGCAAAATTCAAACTAACATTTGATTAGCTCAAAATCTAGACAGTATGTTGAAAATAAATATGCACAAAGAGAAAGTTGAGTTCTGGGAAGAGGTGAAAAAAAAATTGTGAGCGTTATCATTCTTATCAAGTGTGGAAGAACATCAGATCAGACATGTTCCCTGAACAGCATACATGTAGCTCTTCAAATGCCTTCATATTCTAAATATGTCATGTAAAACATCGTAAAAATCCAGGGTAGGATTTTTACGCCACGCGTTCGTGTATTCCCATATACATCGTACTGTGTACAGTGTTTGTAATTTTACAAAGACTGGGCCAAATTTCTCATGATTTTAATGATTCCAGAACCTTGCAGTACACA
The DNA here is from genome assembly GCA_003118195.1 of Hemicentrotus pulcherrimus. Lineage (NCBI taxonomy): Eukaryota > Metazoa > Echinodermata > Echinoidea > Camarodonta > Strongylocentrotidae > Hemicentrotus > Hemicentrotus pulcherrimus. The sequence goes on from BEXV01002250.1 coordinate 24,126, forward strand.
CCAATACTTATATATGCTAGATAAACCTTTTCTGATCGATTCCACAACGTTTCTTTGACAATGCAATCGCATGACCAGAACTCAACTTCATCTTTAAGGTTGATGCATTTAGAAAACCAAATGAGAATGTTAAAAAAGCAGTGCAGAGTCCTGCCTTTTATCTGCTTTCACTATTATCCACTTAAAAATAGCTCTTTGATAAAAGCCCACAAATAACCATTTTTATTCCTCAATTCTGAGATGTACAGTCCTTAATTTTTAATAGAGTACGTGTGACATCATACTGGCCAAGTTATCTAGGTTGCGGTGATAACGGCAGCCCCAAACATTCGCCCTGTCCCTGCTTGTTGCTTGAATGATTTTGCGGTGAACCTTATGTGCAAGCTCTGTCATTTATATAACCTTTAACCTGGATGCAAAGTCAGTGTAATGGTAGCTCTTTGATGTTCTATTTCGTGAAGTCATTCCTGAAGTCATACCAATGGAGAGCCTGAATCCTATCAATACTAGATAAAGGTTGGCAAATGGTGACCCACAAAAAGCAGCGTTCTGTGCTTTCTCCTGACTGCTGTCCCTTGAGGATACCATACGCATGGAGCGTATAATCACGGTTCAGTAGACAGTGCCTAGTGCACGATTAACCCATGAATTATCAAAAGTTCAAAACTGGCAGCGGCCAGCCATCTGGCACTGGGCCCTTCACAGATTTACATGTAGTACACAAGCTGTTTGAAGTCAATTGCTTGCACTGGACATGCAATATAGTAATTGAGAAATGAAAAAGATTGTGTAAACATGACTGAGATACATGTACTACTGTACTTAGTACATTTACATCATTGTATGTGAAATGTACTCCAGGTCAAATACGTGTAATTTGCAATTTTGCAGTTCCTACATGTATAAGCCCTCACCAGTACATTCTGTAATCACTTTATGTGCATTTTTTTTTACTTTGCCATCATCTCAAAATCTCTTTCTCCATCTCTCCCCCTTGATCCCTCCCTCCTTCCCCTTCCCTCTCCATATCCACCCCTTCCCCTCTTGCCCTCGGCATCGATCCCCTGAATAACAGGTGTTTTATTCATTTCTTTGCTTGATTTTACCTATCTCTAAATATCTGTCTTCCTCTCCAATCACAAATTATCTCCTAGTACTTTCAACTGCTCATACACTCCATCCCTCTCCAGGTCCCTTTCTACCTACATCTATGGACATCCTCGGCAATTTCCTCGCTCCTCTCAGATTTATGGAGCAAAGCTGTTGAAGAAAAAGAAATCTTGCACTTTAACAAAAAAAATCAAGGCATTCCTTTGATACATTTCTCCATAGAAAATTCAATTTCTAATATGCTTTAATAGCATTCCTAGAAAGCTCCCCCCCCCCGCAAAATACATGTATGAGAACCTTTTTTTTCGGAAGGAGGGGGGGGGGTCATCGTCAGTACTTTTCTAAGCCACGTGGGGTAGAGAACCCTAGATCCGCCACTGATTCAAATGCAGAATTCACATTATGACTAATTGTTCTATACATTTTTAACTTCTACCTTGAGATCTGTTTTTATTTTGCATGTACATGTAGAGTAGACTGTGATTAAAGCATTCTTGTTAGGCAATCCTCATTAGCCCTATTTTACAAAATAGCCTGCCAATTCTAATCCACAAGAATTAGCCTGAACTCAATGAGCTAGAGCTAATTTCGCAGTGAATGCCAAGCAAATTAGCGCTCGTTTGTGAAATAGCCTGCTATTTGTTCAATTCATGGGCTGATTCGCTGATGAAGATTCATTTGGACTACAACATGATCTTGACCTTGAGCTAAACTCTTGAGTGAGCAGTAATTGACTGATTGGTGGAAACCTGTATATAAAGACGGCTCAAGAGAGATGAGAAAAGCAGTGTTTGGAAGCGGGTCATCTTTGAATATGTCCAGGAAAAGAGAATACTGTCTTTCTATACAGGTGGTCTTACCATACAGATTGTCACTAAAGAAGGTTTCACTGCATCTCAAGTTTGAACTTGATGGGGCTAATGGTAACGCACCTTGGGATATGGTGAGAGCCATAACATCCGCAAGGCTGCGTGAACCACCAACAATAGCAAGGTGTCAACCCAATCTCACACCTCATAATGAGAACCTGATGTAGGGGTAGTATAAGGGTTGATGTCAATTACAGTTATTCTCTCACTCTCTCCATCTCTGTCTAGCTCTCCTTGTCTCCATCTCTCTCGTTCTCTCTCTCTCTCTCTCTCTCTCTCTCTGTCTCTCTTATTTTATTCATCTCTTTGTTTGTCTGTCTCCCTGTCTGGCGAGGAGGACAAAATTCCTTCCCTGACAGATTGCCCAATAATTTTTGTTATTTTATACACCAGATTGTACAGCGCAGATACAATCAGCACATGGGCAGATAAAAGTAATTTTGACCCAAATTGTAAAACCCACTGAGAAGCATATTGGATACATTCTCTTTAAAGTTATGTAATCATTATTCATTTATGCACTGACGTACAGTCTCAAGAGGGCAAACAAAAGGTATTCATTAAACACCTCCATCGTTTGCAGGATTTATTCTAAAATGCACAAAAGTGGGATGTCTCCTTGTGTAAAGTATGTGTAAAAGATCTTTCCATCAACTAAAAAGAAGGTGGACCATATCCTACCAAGGTTTGTCTTAGGAAAGGAACAAAAATTCTAAAGAAACAATTTGTAAAAAAAAGTTTCTCAGAATAGGACACTAATCTACATGTAACTGCCTGTACACAACAAATACATTTTAGATTTCCTTTTCCTTGCTTTCCCTGCTATCGCACAGTGATGCAAGAATATCTCCAAAGTAATATTTGACCTGGGCAGAGTGTTGAACATTACTTCTCATGATCTTTCAAAAAAGAAACTATAACTTAGATAATCATGTGTAGCAAAAAAGAACTTTGAGTGAGATGAAAGAAACCATATCACTCTAAGTCTACCAGTAACTAAGAAATGTGCATCTGTGGCAAAATGTGACTTTGAGTGAGATTTACAACAAGGTATGAAATAATATCTGTTCTCTTCCATTTATCACCTCCTGTGTTGCCTCTCTCTCTCTCTCTCTCTCTCTCTCCACTGTGCAGGACCTACCTCCTAAGAAAGGGTTAATCCGAGGTGAATCAATCCTGACGGGCTACCTGGTGAGACCGAAAGGAAAGAATAGCTGTGAACTGTTCTACGTCACACAGTCAGACCCAAAAGGCAAGTATTAACAAAGACTCTGGTTGGTATCGCCATGGAAACAGCTGACCTGTTTAGGCTGTGGGCCATGGCTTTTCAGGGTGTATTTCAGGAGAGGAAATTAAGGTTTAAAGATTTTGTGTATTTTTGGCTTGTTTTCCGTCTTTGAGCAAGTAAAATAACCACCAGCACCAATCGTCACTTCCATCATCGCCACCATCGTCTCCATCATGGCTACCAGTTTCAACAGGCATACTTCCTTTATAGTATATTTTTGAAATCTTCTTTTGCCTGACTTTTCTTCCCCTTATATTTACCATTTCTCTTCCTCTACATTCACTTATTCTACTTTTTGACGTACAGGTACATCACCCTCTCCTCTACTCCCTTGCTTAGACCATCTCCTTTCCCTCTCCTCACCCTCTCCTCACCCTCTCCTCAA
>BEXV01002250.1:43872-54749 GCA_003118195.1 Hemicentrotus pulcherrimus
CCCCCACAAAGGAAGCGGGCGGGAACGCTAAACATGAAGGATGAGTCGATGACTCGTCTTCCCATTTCATTTGTAATCTCCTCTGCATAATCGCCCACTGTAATCTGGGATCATTCCCTTTTACCACGTTTTCCTTAGTTTGTGTGGTTATGCGCTTCTATTCTCCCCTTTTCCGCCATTGTTTTGATGGAGCTTAATGGTCGGGGCAAGTTGGCTGCTAGTCACAATATTTTATCATTATATGGCGCCTGATCATAACTAATCTTCTACGATAGTCCATCCGCACGGCGCCATCAAACCCTATTTTCTACCATAGCCATCTGAATGGCGTCACCATAACCAATCTTCTACCATATCCCATCTGAATGGCGCCACCACAACAACCAATCTTCTACCGGACACCACGGAAGACCAGCTTTCCCATGTCGGGTAAGCTGAATGTGGGCTATCCATCGTATTATATGCATTGTTAGTATGTTTTTATACGGAAATAAATACTACTACTACTACTACATAGTTCATCTCAATGGCGCCATCACATTTAAACCAATCTTATAACATAGTTCATCTGAAAGGCGCCTTAACTAACCTTCTACCATAGTTCATCTGAATGGCGACATCATATCCAATCTTCTACCATAGTTCCTCTGCGTGGTGCAACCACGACCAAACTTCTACCATAGTTAATCTGAATGGCGCCACCATAGCCAATCTTCTACATTAGTGCATCTCAATGGTGCCATCATCAACAATCTTCCATATTCCATCTGGATGGCGACACCATAACCAATCTTCTACCATAGTTCATATGAGTGGCGCCACCATCGTTCATATGAGTGGCGCCACCATCAACAATATTCTCCTATAGTTCATCTGAATGGTGCCACCATAACCAATCTTCTCCTATTGTCCATCTGAACGGCGCCACCATAACCAATATTCTAACATAGTCCATCTGAATGGCGCCACCATAACCAATCTTCTAACATCTTCTAACATTGGCCATAACCAATCTTCTCCCATAGTTTATCTGAATGGCGCCAACACAACCAATCTTCTACCATAGTTCATCTGAATGGCGCCACCATAACCAACCTTTTACCATTATCCATCTGGATGGCGCCACCATAACCAACCTTTTACCATTATCCATCTGAATGGCGCCACCATAACCAACCTTTTACCATTATCCACCTCAATGGCGCCATCATAACCAATCTTCTTCCACAATGCATCTGAACGGCGCCATGCATCATCATCATCATCAGTACGTTGTAGAAATAAATGACACAAAAACAATATTAAAACAAAAAAATACTATTATGCATAAACATTTAAGACCAAGTTCACAAATTTATTATCGAGTCATATTGGGTCAAGTACAAGCAACTTCTTATCAGGCAAAAGATCAAGCTCCTCAGGCAATTGCTTACGGTTTCAACAATAGAGACGTCACACCGGTACGAACACCACTCAACGTTCTCCTTGTCGAAAAGGTATAGTTTCCGACAAGTCTCAAGAAGCGATTTCTTATCGATTTATTCTACTCCTGTACAACTTTATTTATACTTCTCTTACAAGCATGAACATGATGCTTTAACGCGAACGTCGTGATTAGGCAAGAGCTCAAGCTGGTACGACGGAGCTTGAAAAAACATAAGCACATTCTTATACGAACAATTTGTGGGCAGCAAGCAATTACTTGTGTTTCATAGCAAACACTTCGCTTCAAAGACATTGCTTATAATTGATTATGCAAACGGATTAAAGCGAATACGACCCATAGACAAAATAAGAAGAAAAACAATTTTGGCACATCGATATTTTAGACGTAGCTGGAGGCCTGGAGCTCATAATATTGATAATAATCTAACACGAGAAATGTCTATAATGATTATGGTTCGGCATCTCTGCCATCATTATACACGCATTTATCGTTTAGTTCGCATATCTTATTAAGTACATTATAATGTATTACCATACCATTATATAATGGTTTTATTTTACTCTATTGCGTTATGATTGTTAAAAAGCCTACGATATAAGTACTTTTAACATACTCAACTGAGTTGATATCCGGCTCTTTGTAAGGTTTTACGACACGTGCTCGTGAGACGACTGCTCCGCATTAACTTGCTACACTAGCCGAATTCAACCCTGGACCTTACACCATCCATAACCCCAATCCTAACCCTGTATATTATCAACCAAAAACTCAAAAGCGACCTTTACCCTTTAAATTTGATTCTTTGCTGGAGTATGGACAAAGAAAATAGATCAGCATGACTATCCAATTAATTATATCATAGGCTANCACACCCTTGACGAAATTGAGCCCGGAGCAACTGTTGTCATCGCGGTTACATAACGAATCATCTCTTGTAAGCCTCATAAACTTTTCGTCTCGTCTATTTGATGATCTTCAGTCGCATTTGAATCGAAAGTTTTCGCGGGTTGTCTTCTCTTGAAAATGATGACCATCGTGGAGATGAGAGAGAGACCTATCATTGACATCACCCCAAGGAACATGAAGAGGATTTTGCTATTACCAGTTTGATCTTGGACGAAGCCTGTTAGAAGAAAGAAGTGATAAACACGTAGTGATGATGCAAAAAAGTCGCATAATTAAATAGGTGTAGATTATTTCGAAAAAACTCCACTTATTTCTCCCTTTTGTACTGAAAACTTAGAAATTGATATTCATTCTATTCACACAATCGGATCATTTTCCCAGTTCACCTTTCATTATTGCTGGAGCCACATTGTTTTTCATTTCGATTGAGTTACTAATTTAATTAATCATTGATGTTTTATTCATTTTCAAAATAGAGTTTATTTAAGTCTCATTTGTACGAGCATTCTGCTCATTCCCTCACATCGATCCATCCTCTCCTTCCTCTCCAAACCCGACTAAAAATACAGTAACCCCAAGTCATACAAGTTTTACAAAATTATTCGGATGGAAGCTGTCTCCGATTGAAATTAAAATATCTTGAATTAACTTAAACGAAACGAAGAGTTACTATACCTGCAACATAACCAGCTGTGAGGTATCCGATACCTATAGCGAAGAAAAAAAGATTACTGGCATCGGGAAAGTTTTCCTTCTCTATAACCTCTGACATCACGGCCTCGAGCAAGACGTTTACGCCGAATAGTCCGAATCCGATGAAAAAGGATGTAGCCAACAGGTACATATATGAGGAGTGGAGTACTTGCAAGAAGAACATGACTGCGAAAAGCGCCTGGTTCGCGATCCAGTAATATGGACTCCATTGAGGACGGTAGCGGAGACCAACGGACACTACACAAGACGAAACGAGCCCGCCGACGGCTCCGGATGTTGCGAGGTAAGTGCCACGAGCGATATCGATTCCGTGATCCAAGGCATAAACTACGACGAACAGCGCCCACCCCCCTGTCACCAAGAATAAGAGCAAGACGCTAGGGAGGTAGAAGATGGCAAAAAGTGGTTCCTTGATCAGGACATCAAGATAAAAGAAAGTAAGACAAGTCGACCTATTCTTTCCGCTCGTCGGACGAATGACTACAGTACAATTTGAAGAATTTTGTAGAAGAGGTTCTGGTGTAACTTTGGTGGGTGAATTTGCCAGAGTGTCTTTGCCACCTTGCGGATATTGCTCAATTCTTGCACAATTAGAAGCTGTATTACACTCTTGCGATGACAATTCTGGTTCGAAATTATTATCTAGTTGGCTCTGTCTGTCGATATTAATAGTCGAATATTCGAGGCTCTGAGAGTCGAGTTCTGGATTTACCTGGTTCCTCACATCTTGGATGGATAATTTGACGTATTTCCTCGAGTTTTCGCCTGTTACTCCAGATGGTGTCATCATGAGTGGCTTCAACTCCTTCTGGTTTTGCCGACTGTCGTCATCTGAAGCGGATCTCTTTGTCTTTGGAACCTTCAGCACCAGTCCAATGGGGAGCATGTTGAGGACCAACGCCCCAAGGATCAGCAGGGCCCCGCTCAACCCGTAATGTTCTAAAAACTTCTCTGTAATTGGAGGCAAGATGGCGGCACCGATGGGAACACCAAGGACAGAGATGCAGCTCACGAAAGGGAATTCTTCCTGGTAGTATTCATGCAGCAGAACAAGGGCTTGAAGATTTATAACCGAACAGCATAACCCTGCGAGCACACAAGAGAAATGAATCAGATGTAAATTAGATAGTAATTTGTAAGGAGAACGTTAAAACAGAAAATCCCCACGAAAATCAAAACAAAATAATGTAGACCTGAGACATCTCGGAATGTACTATTACTTTAAGTATGAAGTAATCTTTTTCGCGTAAAATCTATGGTACCGCGAGTATATTGCAGGTAAAAAATATTCTAAAGGAGGACTTAAATCTCTACTTTTGGTCTGTTGACTGTTAACATACATGTAACAAGAAATATGACCCTAAACGAATGTAAAAGATTACGACTTTGCTGAGTGAATACTTCGGCATGAGATCAGAAAGATCAACATAAAGCCCCTCTAAAGTGTTGTGAGCCCTAAATTCACTACCGAATTAACTCGATGTGTAATGACTCTGCAAGGATTTTCAAAACAAATGTGTTTGAAGACGAATATTGGTAAGAATACAAAACTTGGGTTTTGAGTTGTACGCAGAAGACCTAAATGTTGTATTCTTTCATCAATATTCATCCTCAAACACATTTAATCTGAAAAATATTGCAGAAGTCAGAGTTAAAAGACATCCTCTTTCACTTCACTATACAATTAAAGTGAATGTTTGCCATCGAATTGATTGGGCTCCCAATACTTCAGAGAGGCTTTAACGTTGATAGCAAGATGAAAGATGGAATGGTTCGCAATTACCTAAGCAGATGAAAAGTGGTCCCATTATAAAGAGGTTTCGCGTGAACGACGATGCAATGAGTGAACAGCCAGCCATCAGCCCAGTGAAGGATGTTAAAATCCGAGGACGGGGACATCGATGTAACAGCATCTTAGCCATCGGAGCTAAAGAAAATAAAATAAAATTGTCACTACCGGTATACCATTCAAAGTAAGATTGTATGACCGCACCTAATTGGGCGGTGAACCGACTTTTACTCCTGGATGCGACAACTGCTCTGGGCTTTAATTGTTTCGTCAAAGGAATAGGTTAGAGTTAGGGTTGGAATAGTGGCTGTTAAGTTAGCGTTGAGGTTAGGTGTGGGGTTTGGGGATGAAGTTAAGAATTTCGTGTAGGAAAGTGACTCGGAGCAATTGTCGCAGGATCATTCATGTCGTACAACCCATTGGGCAGTTTGTCATTTTAGGCAAGGAGCAGATGAAGTGGGCGCGAAACTCTATCTCAGGAGATTCTTTATACTTGGTCAACCGTTAACTCCGTTTTCACCCACTGGTGTTAATGGTTCATAAGTATTATGAATTTCCAAATTATATCGCAATTCTGTCTTTTTCCAGATGACTCTATAGCAGGTTTACCCGGCTAATTTCACAACTCTGCCAATCCAATTTATTTTTCATGCATTCAATTTAGTAGATTTTAACCCGACCTCGCTATTCAATAGTTCGATTTTATAATTTAGGCTTTCATATTTGCATTTAGTCAGTCAAATAAACACGTTCTCATTCACGTTCATGTGTTATCCAAAATAAATTCGTCAAGCGTTTATTGAAATTAGCATGACATGATCACGTAATACTAACATTCGTACATTCAAATCCATTTTGGAGCAAACAAATCAACATCTTTTAAATTCAAATTGGACCAATATTTTTAACCATTTACTTTTGTTTTTAATTCAAGGTGTATTTAACAGATTTGTGTGATATAATATTGACTATAATTATTATATAATTAATAAAATTTGCTTAGAAGAGGAACGCCAACAATAATGATGATGATAATAATAGTAATATTGATAATTATACCAAGAATTATAATGAAAAGTTTAACTTACATGCCAGGCACGTAGTAGCCAAGGAGAGTGATGTGATGAGACCGATGATGGCGTTTGAAGCCTGCAGCTGTTCTTCCAATTCGGGGACGAGCACGCCAAACGACTTGGCAAGACCAATCTCCATGCAGTAGAAGGAAAATCTAGCTGCAAGGATGATCCCTGCACCCGGCCTCACCATAGCGATAATTTATATATCTTCGTATTATGTAGACAGCAATTCTGGATATTATAATGATACAGTATATAGAACCGGTTCAAAAATAATCTTACAACGTATCTGTATAATACGGCATATAATCGTTCATTCTCGTAATGTTCTTTCTCACTTTTTTTAATGTTGTTCCTTTGTTTATAATGCAGACACTTCTTTGTGATCTCTTCTTCTGATTATTTTTGGTTTGTTTTCACAAGTGCGCCTTCAGTATTTGATATTAAGTCGATTTAAAGCCGTACTAATCTCATATATTCATTATCATTATCATCATTTAATGATACGTGTACAATACAATTATAATTTATCTAGAACGAGTAAATGGTTTCACGGGGCTCTGAAAAAGGGCAGTATTAGAAAAGGCATAATAGAAAATGGAGCGCTGCATGTGAAGGTTTGGGCAGATCGACCTCAGATAGGTTCTTCTGGGCATGCATTCCAATGGGTTATCGGCAAGCTGGTACTTATGACGATTACGTGAAACGATACCCCGATGCCCACTCCAGCTCAGCAATACAACAGATCATTCGAATGAAAGCAGAAAAATAGGAGAAAAGAATGGCGAAAGTTTGAAATAAATACTATATAAGGAAAACAAAATTACAGAAATATAGTAAACATTACAAATAAACCACGGGTCTGCAACTCTGCATGGATACGTATTCACGCTGTCAGAAGACAGTATTTCTACAGTCACTGACAGAGAAGACAAAATTTCAAACTGATAAAGCAAGATATTATTGCATCGCAAATTAAAAGAGCCATTGTAGCCTGAGAAATTTCAGTTTGTCAGCATGATGTTATAGAGTAATATTAATTATTAATAAGTCTGATTGAGGGTACAAAGTGTAGTCTATCTTGGAGTAAGTGGAATGCTTGTTAGCATAAAATGGTTAACCATTTAGAGAATGGCTCATAACTATAATTTCAGGTTGTTAAAGAGTTTAGAGATTCTAGACTGATTAGAAAACGCTGGTAGATAAAAAAAAGAATTGTTAAATCATTACAGTCAATATTCATACAACCTGTTATGCACTATGGATTAACAAAGTTAATACAATTTATAAAAAGATCAATAAAGTAAAATGGAGTCTGGTCTACTTGAATTATCTGTTTTTAATTAACATTGTTGAGAATTTGATAATTTCCTTAATATACTTGTTGATTTGACATAATTTGAATTGGTTAAGGTATTTACCAAAAGATTAATTAGGTTTTTGAAATAATTTCCATAGTGTCTTTACCTACAGTATGTTAAAGCAAGGAGATACCCGCACCTTGGTTAAAGGTACTATGTCCCATTAGCAGGCAAAAAAAAAAATGAAAAGGTTAAATTCCAACGGAATTTGAAAGACGATACTAATTTAGACCTTCCCTCAAAACGGAAGGGCTTGAAAATGGCTTTTAGTGGGAAAATAACGACATTTAGTTGTCAAATCGACTTAAGTGATTGCAATCAGGGGCGGCGATACCGGGGAGCACACCCCCCTCAATTTTTTTTAGGGGGGATCGTCCCCCCGGAAAATTTGAAAGAGTGCAAAAAAAAATGTATAGCAAATACTGACTGAAGACTGCATCACACTTTTAGGCTCTGGAGGGCCCAAGATTGCAGCGTTTAGAATAATTAAAATACAAAAATCTTCTCGCTCGGTCGCTATGCTCCCTCACATATTATCATTCAAAATGTACCAGTAACTTTTGTAGAAAATCTGTATTCCGTTGGTGTCACCATGATACCCACTGGCGTACTGATCGGGGGGGGGGGGGGGTTCCCCCAATACAATTCAAACGTGGTTTATTTCTAAAATATAGCTTATTTTGCGTTTGTTTGACCATGAAAAGATGAAAATTTCCAAATTTACAGTCGGGCAAAAAATATGCTTATCTAGAAGCCTTCATGTGAGGGCCCACGAAAAAGCGTGGCTCGAGCTCCCCCCGACTTTTTTGGTAAAAAAATGTTAAGGAGAAAAAGAAAGAAAGAAAAATAGAGTGACCACAAATATGAGGTATCAAAATATGCTCATCTGACCTTAATTAAGTGCCTTAAGCCCCGAGCTTGCAGTGGATCTCCCACATGAATCCAACCAGGGGCCCTACGACGAGTCCTGGATACTCATCTGACCGTAATGTAATGTCTAAACCCCAGTTGTACAATACTTACAACAATGTTCAGAATACCAACTTTATCTTATCTCCAAAGATACAACAATATTACAGATAACACAGGGTTCAGAATACCACCTCTGGAACTCAATTTTAGGCCCTTAAAATCGATCGGATCGATTTTTAGATCGATTTTAAGGTTAACTGAAATACCCCCTAGTTAAGAGTGCAATACCAAATTGAATCCTCCAGGAAAAACAATGTTTGTTACTTTGTTTTTTTGTTGTTGTGAAGATTTACAATACATATCCGCGTGTGTTAGGCCTAGAATAATTATGTTTGAAACTCGATGGATTTATCATTGAGCAGGTCAGTAATGACATCTACTTAGGACAATATATCAAAGATGATACCAGATGCGAAGCAGAAATATAAAAATAAATAAATAATAGCTTGGAATACATATCTGGCAATATTTCACATAAAGGTGAACATTGTGCTTAGGTTAAAGGTTTACCCAGTTCTGGTCATGAGCTTGCATCGTGAAAGAAACGTGTGGAATCGATCAGAAAAGGTTGATCATCTATAGCATATAAGTATTAGTATGTACTGCAAGATTCAGGTTCTTGAATCATCAAAATTATAAGAAATTTAGCCCAGATTTCGTAAATTTACAAGCACTGTACACAGAAATTGTATACTACGCGATATCTATCCAGTCCGGGTAGATAATAATTTACCAATTATATCAAATAGAAGGCGGTTTCCCGGCAAAATGTGTATCATCACGTATTAGTCAAAACAACTTCTTTCACATGATTGGTATATTAGAGCTTCCATTTCACTTTTTGAGAGGGGCGTTTCTAAAACTGGTCTATACCTTTAAGACTTATGTTACGGATGATCTGTCCTTCTGTATGGAGCGCAAACATTGACAATGAGCAAGGCCGTGGAAAACATAATAACATCTTTTGGAATGTGGATTTACAGAAGAATTATGAAAATATCCTGAAAACGATTGAAAACCAACAAAGAGATATTGCAAATGGCAGGGCGTACACAAATTACACTATTATTAGTTAACGAGAGAAAAGTCAAATAGTTTGGTGTGTTAAAAGGCACCATGCAATAGCTAGCCTCTTAAAAGATATGCTGGAGGGAAGAGTAGAAGGAACTAGACTGAGAGGGAAACCCCAAATCAACTGGGAATAGAATGTCAATAACTGGAGCTGGTGCACCAGCATGGCAGAAGAAATTGAGATAATACGTTGCAATCATGATAAACTACCGAATCAGGATAAGATATGTCCTCTATTTATCCACAAGGCTAGTTTAGCATGTCCATCAGTATTTAAAACAAACAAAAAGAGCTTGGTTAGATTGTTATTTTCCATGGCGGACACACTCATTTTTATTGCTCTGAATAATAGTCAATGTGAGACGACACAAACGATGGTTAGTAACATATTTTGATACATTACATGTAGTTTTCATGAAAATCAATGGCTAATGAGAAAACAAATTACGTCCATGACACCCCGATTGAGGAAGCTACTTTTTTGTCCATGACTGTCTTAGATTTCCTTACTTTAGTATTATATTTTTTTAGATCTAATACTCAATTCTCTGGTAATTGTTTTTGATGATTTGCCGACACCACTTTACAGGTTACATGCTATAGAACTTGATCCTGTTTTTATTCATATAATATATACCTCCTCAACTATTTTACCAATGCATTTCTTTGTTTTTTATTTCACTTTTTATGATCATGTGGACATGTAGGCCTATCTTGTTATATTCTATATTTTAAGTTACTGTTATCAAGTTCTAATTCTATCGGGGATACAGCCCTGCTTTTTGGTTTCTACTGAATGTCTGAACAAATACAATTAGTCAAAACAAACTACAATACATTACCCGTTGCAAACGATGATATACTACCGATATAAATCATAAACATAATGTACCTCGATAATGAACCACGTTCACGGTCGCGTAGGTAATTTGAAGGGCTGCTCACAGTCACAATAACATCTCGGAATGGCAAGATGATTCGCAGACAGCACAGACTAAATAATGTATCTCAAGACTCAAGCCCGGACTCAAGCTTCTCGATCGTCAAACAATCCACATTTCAGATGTAACATGATAGACACGAATGTTAAGCATGAAAAATTAAGCAGGTCGCCGCTGTACATAATGCACTGCCGTCATACAGCACATGTATGATGCAACAAAGAATATTGTCGTCTGCTCCTGTTATGTGTGTGTGGTATGGATGAGGAAGTATATAGCGTTCGCACTATGTTTGCACACCATCTCACTGGTCATGTTTGTGGAATCATGGCTGAACGTCTGTTAGCTTAGAGCAATGGTCTGCATGCGCAGACTTTAGTTTCTTGCATGAAAACAAACAAGTAGGCCACTGCCAGCTTGGGGCGGTATTCTGAGAACTTGGGTATCTCAAATATTGTTGTCTCTTCACCGTTTAAACGAAATAGCTAATGTGAAAATGAATTTCCATGTAATTTAAAAATAAATCTTTTTACCCGCGCTCATATTGATATTGCGCACCCGTACCCAGGCCAAGCGTGCGCAGGCCTAGTTGTTGGGTTG
>BEXV01002251.1:30421-43660 GCA_003118195.1 Hemicentrotus pulcherrimus
ACCACCACCACCTGACGCTCCCCCCCCTCCACCACCACCACCATCACCACCAACACTCCTCCCCCATCATCCCCATAAGAGTCATAAGACACCAATGTAGGGATGTATTAGAAGTTGATAGACTCCTTTATCAATCAGTTTGTGATTTGATGTATGTAAGAAAGCATCGATCATCAGTCTATCAGCTTACACATAGATTCCTAGAAACGTTAAGCTGAATATTAAAAAACAGAATCAAAATGTAATGTATATCACTATGATTTAAATTCAATCGTTACAAGGGCGCATGACGGCACACTTCTCTTCCTCGCTCGCTGATCGGTTTTACTCCGTAACGATATTGACCGCGAAATAGATGACATTTGACTCATAGACCTACATCAATCGTAACGGTTAATGAAGCCACACCATGCAGTAAAAGATTTGATCGCACCTAATGTTGCGTAAATTAGATAAAGAAACAACACTCAACATTTAAACATCAATTAAAACTATTTTGTTTTGAGTCATTTGGCTGAATTTGCAATTATCAAAACTTATTTCTATTAAATACGCCCAGTATCATGAATACAGGTCATGGGCTTAAGCATGACATATTATTATGTCTTCCCTTGGCACGCTGTCATTGGTAGAAGATTGTAATTGTATTCTAATTGTCACGAGAGTGCAACATGGTATCTTTATATTGTTCACCATGTTCCTTTCCACCATGTTCCCTTCCAACGTCTCACCTTTCTATTTTACTTCTCGCTGTACACAGTCAGTGGTACATGAGTTTGTTTAAACGATATCTTGACTCTGCTTTGTTTTTGTCTGCTGTGACTGAGGGTTCTCTTATGTCTGTCGTTTGTGAATGTATTTAATTTCCTTTCATCTCTTTCTCTGTTGTCTTTCATAATTTTGCGATTTTCATTTTTCTGTCAAGAAAAAGCCAATAAGCCTATGACGACGACGTGTCTTATATATTATCATGCCCATACCTACGGTTGGCGGTAAGGATTTATGTCGACTTTAGATTCGTTTGGAAGTCATTGACTCTAGAATATTTATTGCTTCACCATTGACTGAGACTGCGTCACTTGTGTATATTTCCTCCTCTCTCTCTCTCTCTCTCCCTTCCCTTCCCTCCCCTTCTACTCTATCTTCTTCTTCTCTCTCTCTCTCTCTCTCTCTTCATCTCCATTCGTCTCTCGCTCTCTCCTCTCCTCTCCACTGCACCCTCGCTTCATCTCTCTTGTGAGCTGAGGCACTGTCACACTGGTGGAGCTTTCTTGGAAGAACTTTTAAAATAGATAGCGGTCAAAGTGATTAAGGGTGCGAAGATGATGCTCACATGCGTCGGCGCAGGCAAAAGGTGGTGGAAGTTTACAACCCAGATAATCAGGATTCGCCTAGGCACTTAGCCAAGTCTTATGATGAGGATGATGATGATGATGATGATGGTGATTATGATGATGTTGAGTTCATTTGTCAGCATGACGTCGGTGTTGCTAATGGCAACCTCATCTTCGGGGACGAGATGGAGATCTAAAAGGACTTCTTAAATCATATTTCCATTCTGTTTTTGTCTTCTTCCTTTTGTTTCAACTTTACCCTTATGATAGTACCTTTACCATTTTTAGATTCGATCTGGCTTTTCACCACTATTCTGTCTGCAATGTCACCCCTAACCATCTGTATATTAACCATAATTTCTAAAAGATATTTCTTAGTAATCTGGCATCACCATCTTTAGTTTTTTTTTTTCGATATTTCTTCTTTCTGATTATAAAATTATTTAACTCATACAGGCCTACTTCAGAAAAACTACATAACTTTAAACAAGCAAGGAAGGGATAGGTTATACCGAAAACAGTTAAAAACCTGATAAAATTGAATTCAAGATGATGGAAGTGTGTTATTTTAAATAGTCTTAAACGGTTGACTTTGCAAATCTTTTTTTATCAGTAAAAGAAAAACTTGATGTTGAAATGTCCAGTGAGTAGATGCTAAAAATGATGACATCGGAGGGTCCATATAAATGGGAAATTTGACCATCATATCATATATCGGAAGAAAAACGGTCATAAAATACCAGTAATCCTCCCAAATCACAACAGACGATCAGATGGACTTGCGGCTTCCAAATCCCGTCTGAGCCGAATGGCAGTCAAAACGTCGTCCCATGAAGAACGCTGATCAACCATAAACACATCGCTCAGACTAAAAAATAATAACCATAAAGCTTTTCGAAATATTTATTTTCTAGAAAGGCTCGGATTAACCGTTCACTCTACGCCCGAAGGAGTTTTACGTCAAGTTTTTTTTTAGTTGGTTCTCTCACTCTCTCCTTTCTCTTCGTCATCATTTTTCCCCTCCTCCTCCTCCTCCTCCTCATCCGAGCTTTTCTCCTTCGTGAGGAGTGCTCCGTGTGGGACGGGAGTAATGGAATTCACCACCGAGAGGGAACCGGCGAAAATACCAGAGCAAGATGCTCTCCTTCTCTCTTCAATTCGGTTGAAATTCCTCCCAAAATCTCCTATCTGCCGAAATCTAATGCCAGTCTCGGGTTTGAGTGACACGCGACCCGGCTCAAGTGACCAGCGGGGAAAGGGATCGTGTGGGGATGGGGGAGATGTTCAGGAGGAGGAGGGAGGGGGGGGGTGGATAAGGGCGTGGCGGCATACGAGCTTGACTCTTTTATTTCTTTTAAAATGTTATCAAAAAATGTTCATGCGAAGCTTGCTTTGACTCTTATTTGAACTTTTCACGCTTTTGATTATTAGTTCTGTTCAGGAGCAAAAAGCATTTCTGTGATCCTTTTTTTATATTCATTTGAACAATTTGGTTTCTCTTTGTTTTGTCCATAAGATGACGCTTGTTTTCTTAAAGTTGCATGATACCAAAAACTTTCTTTTTATCGGTAGTATTAGTAAGACCAAATTTGGCTTTTGGCGATCCTAGTTGTTGTCTCTTGGTTTGTTCAAAAGACGTAGAGGAAACATTAAAATACATCACTGATTATCTTACTAAACAATATTTCTTTTCGCTTTTGATGAGACTTGTTTGTTACTAGTCACTGTAATACTATTTACGTCCTCATTTCCACTGTCTTAATCCAGAGCTGTACTCGTCATAGGCCTATCCTTTTTCCAGTTAGGACTACTTTCATGTATCGCCAAGAAGATGTGTGATAACGTTTATTTTGCTAGACTATAACCAGAGCTTGTAAACTCTCCAGAAAGACAGCCAGCAACTTGTATTGCCCTTTACCTTATGTGTTTTATCTAGGCGGAGGGATGAGTAGTAAAGGGTACAGGTTACGTTCGGTAAGGAGACTACATGTAAGTAGAGCGCAGGAGAAAAAACGGCCTGTTAGATTCCTGTGCAATCTCTCTCCGTACCGGGTGGCCGTGCTTATGACCATATTTGGGCATTTGGTCGCGTGGCAAAGTTGGCGAGGGCATCATCTCTTCTCCTACTACCACCGCGCTCCGATACTCTTCATCTCTTTTCATCTCTCTCTCTCACTCTCTATCTCTCTAACTTTACATGTGCCTCTCTTTATCTATCTCAAACTTTTCTATTATCTCTTTCTCTCTCACTCTCTCTTTCTTTTACTGTTTGTCTGTCTGTCTTTTTCTTTCTCTGGTGGATACTTCTTTGCTTCTAACACATTCTCTGCAACCCTGTTGCTGCTGCACATGCTGCTGTTGTTGCTATTGCTGTAGTCGCTGTTGCTATGGATGCATCTTGTCAACGGTGCTATCATTGTTTCATCTCTTCATCGATATCTCTCCTATGTAGCCCTCCCCCCGTCTCAAGTTATATCCTATATATGTATTATCATGTTCGTTGCGATAGGTCCCCCTAATTTCCGTCCTTGTCCTACGATACAACCAGACCGCCCCTGGATCTCATGGACCCGTACTGATCCGACTGAGCTATGCCAAAGAAGGCAAACTTTCCTGGGTCAAGTTATTAATATTATGAAACCAAGTTCAGTGGCTTGTATTGCTAGTAGTAATAGTAGTAGTCGAAACAACTTCACTTCCATACTTCATTCCCAAAGTCCACGCATTACCTTCTGTACTCTTTTGCTGTATAAGGCAGATGACACTAATGACTGCTATTTACCCACAAATGAAGTGGTTTACTCTTAAAATAATCACCGAAACGCGATTTAACGGAAAGGACAAAACTCCGCTAAGCTTGACCAAGTTTGAGGCATAAAAAGAATGCTAAAGACCATTTCGAAGCTGAACGGTTTTACTGTTATAGGTTCGATACCAAGTATTTTTTTGTGTAATCTATTAGAAAAACCATTATAATGTATTCCTTGAAAACAACGATCCATTTTGATAGACGCACAAAAGGTGCTGGGTTTATCATCAATTTTGGACAATTGAAATTGGCGGACGCCGAACGGTCGCGTGCGTGTGCTTGGCGTTCGGTTGTTAGACGACGTGCCCAGGCGACTACCTCGCCTTTCTTGCAACACCTGTGCTCCGGCATCTAACCAGTCCTATCATCGCCGTACCTGCTTGCTCTACCAACTGTCCTGTAACTTCAATCATTTTCACACCCACGAAGTGGCTACATCAACATCGAACTCAAACAGCCCTGAAAACTAAATTTAGTTACTCTTTCCACTCCCTCCTCTCTCTCTCTCCCTCTCTCTCACTCTATCTCTCCCTCTTTCCCTCCCTCTCTCTCTGAAACACCATATATTTTAAGAGCTTAAACGGTCTGTTCTCATTGGATAACCGCTCAGTAGAAAAAATATATTCATTTGGATGATTTATTTTATTTCTTTGATATTTCACACTGCTTCATGAACCACGCCACAGTTGAACACAACACAGTGAGCGTACAAAATATTGGAGACAATGGGGACGGAGTCGAACTTTTCAAAATGAGATCCATTTTCAAAAGGTCAAAATACTGCCGTAGAGGTGACTCCTTTTGTTTTGTTGTCCCACACGAGCGATAAAATCCCCCTTTTTGAAAACCAACCCGACCTATCTTTCTCCACTCACGCTTTGCTCTTTTTCCGTACGGTATTAACCAGTGCGATGCCGCGACCGCGAGTACATCTTTATTCTTTTACCCTGCTCTCTTTACACCTCTTTCAATCCATCTTTATCATCACTCTTTCTAGAGAGAGAGAGAGAGAGAGAGAGAAATAAAATGAACAAATCAAGACATACAGAAGCGAGACCAGAATTCTCGCCCAAATTGGGGTCAGAGATCTTGAAACAAAAGACCAAAAGGTATTGATACGCGAAGCTTAGTCTTCTGGGAACGCACTTTCGTCAACACTTCGGCAAAAGGTAGATTTAAAAGGGCGAAACCACATCTGAGCAGGCATGAAATCACAAAAGCTCCTCGGATACAGTCTACAAGGCCTCGTCATTGTTTCAACTCTTCAAACAAAAATGTCATGGAAAAGATGGCACATGTTTTGCTTAGTCGTTTATCCAACTTTGGAAAGCAGCGGCAACAAAAAAAAAAAATTGGATAAACTTTAAAAAAAAATCCCCTACCTAGCCGCGCTTATTTCGAACATTACTAATCGATATTTTGATTACATACTAACGGGCTATATGTATAGCAGTTGCAAGTCTTTAAAACCTTTATATTTTATCTGAATTCTCACCACTGCCTTTCAAATCAGTCAGAGAATCTTTCGGCCACAGATTCTTTCTCGAGTTGACGAATCGAGTGAATCACGTGACGGGTGTACATGTTTGCCCAATGACGTATAGTGCAAGAAACAGAAAGCAAAACTTGACTGTTACAACTCGACACCTGGATCATTTCTCTTACGATAATCAACTCCCTCTTACCACCCCGCTCCCCCTCCCCTCTCTCTCTCTCTCTTCTCCTCCCCTCTTCTACATTACACTCATCCTTTTCTCCTCTTTTCTCCACAATCCCTTTCCTTTCTCACCTTCTCTCGCTCTCTTTCCATAATGCTTAGGCCATATCTCTACCTGATTTTTCCTCAAACATCTCTGCCTTCATTCGTTTCTCATAGTTTTGCTCTTCCTTTTCCATTATTTTTTATCTTAATTTCCCTCCTTCCCCTCATCCTATTTCTCTAACAGGTTTATTTCTTCATCTGGTTCCATTATCCCTTTCTCTATCTTCATTCGTCGACCGTTATCTCCCTCCATATTTTGGTCTGTATGTCTGTCGCTCTCTGTCTCTGTCTGTCTGTCAATATCATTCTCTCTCCATCTCTCTCTTCCCTACACCCATCTTATCAGTTCATTATATTCTTGTCACCCCATCTTGTTGGCTCTAGACGAGTCACACTTCTTTGATATAGACATACAGTCCCTTCATCATCATCGTCATCATAATCAGTGGTAGGGGCACGCGTCTCCTGCCAATCTCTTCGTTTCCGGTCACAGCTTGGACTCCGCGTTCCTCCCCGCCCCCGCAACCCCCCCCCCTCCCCTTCGTCTCTCTGCCAGGTCGATAGTAGTACGTAATTGAAGGGTTGTTTCTGCGGGGGGGGGGGTGGTGGTTGTAGGCTACAATTTAATATATAGATAGGGGTGGTGGTCGTCAGGAAAATAGATACACATATGAATATACTGATGCACTGCATCGTCAGCATATAACCACGGAATCGTACCCTGATACAGATTTGGAGCAGGCTAATAAAGAAATTAGATTTTCATTGACGCTTTGTACTTTGCAGGAGGTATTGTGGCACCCCTTCCCTTCTTTACCGTTTACCTCTATACATGCATTTATCTCAACTTTGACACGCCCTCAGACGTCACGTGACATCCTACTCCTACCCTAACACAGATACACATTCATACAGATGCGCTCAATGCTTTTATTTACAAATGATTTCTTTATAACGGTGCACACATATAGAACTTGTCAAGCATTAAATATAAACCATAAAATATTACCATACTTTGCACAACTTGATGGCAACTCCTTGCGTTTGACTCCAATGTCCGGGAGATGCTACCGAGACTAGATGGATGAAGAATGGATGATGCGTCCCTCCTCCCTGGGTTGGCCGAGAATTTCTCATTACCGCCTGTAGGGATAGATAGAGATCCAGCAAAGAGTGGATATTGAATTGAATTAAGATAGTATGGAGAGGGGAACGCGCCATATGACAACAGCTAGTCGCGTGGGTTCTGTAATTACGTTATGTATAGATAAAGGCAAGTATGGCGCTTGGGTGGAAATGGTCTGGAATATAAATTCATATCCTGAAAAGGTGTATTTCGTCAGAAGGAAGATAAAAGTGAATTTTAATTCAATCGAAAATAAATATCGTCATTGTTTTATTGAATCGCTCATGCATAGACACCTTTACCTTGTTAACAGTAAACCTAATAAAAAACATTCGTATTTCTGCATAGTTTTTGCTATACATTTATATTCTTAGTTTTTCCCAGTAGGTCTTCATTTATGATGCACACGTCAGATGGAGATTCCTTTTCAAATAAAATTGCATTTTGATAGTTTGATCGCCGATACAAAACATACTTGGAATCAGGGACAATGCTTCGATGCACAACATCATTCATAACAATATACGCCCAATTGGTCATTGCTATTTAGTTGTCTGAATCATGTATTTATTTATTGACGTTTTTCGACTAGTCAGCAGCCCAATGTCATCCATCTTTTTATGTTTGAATTGACACAAGATCGTTCCTGAAATAGAGCTCCATCTAAACGATTTTCCGATCCAGGTCCGCGTGCAAAGAATGAAAAAGAGAGTTCACGTCCAATGCAATTCATGGAAGCATGTATAACCGTTTGAAATTGCGAACAGGTTCAAGTTGTCAAAGTGTCCCTCCCGTGCGTCTGGCGTGCTCCCCACTCCACGCGACCACAAGGTACCCTGTCGTCACGCGCGTGCCGCTAACGACCTCCTCCACCATAAAACTCCCGCGGTGGCGTGGTTTTAAATCAAAACTTGTTTAAAAAGAAGAATATATAAAAAAAAAAAACAAAACAAAACAAAACAGAAATACATTAGGGTAAGGGTACTTGTGTTTTGATTTAATGGTATGGTCATGTTGAGTATGCCCACCTACAAACTTCCGGTCAGAGAAAATTGGCCGGAATGACTTTAGACATGTAAAGTTGCACTCGACTTGTTCAAAACAATCAATTGAGTTGTGTTTTAAAATCAAAAGGCAGTTGTCAACTTGGCTTTGTGTGTCATATTGGATGTACATATATATTCTATGCTTCTGTGGATGCCTGCTTAAAGTAATTGTAGTCAATGTTTTGCTTGGAGGTTATGAATATGAATCCTGAATACTATGTTCATGATATAAATATTATAATGAGAATACCATTCTCTCTATTTTCCCCGTTCCTCCCTCAATCATGGGAATATAATTCATAAGCTTCAATAAATGGGCTGTTTTGAACGCACATGAAGTACTCCATACCACATTCCATAACTAAATGTCAAAATGAGACTAAAATAATCTAAAGCGTAAAGAATTTGGAAAGTAATACATGGTTTGCTACATACATCTACTCACATGCGCTTGAACAGTTGAAGTTTTAAATACAAAGAAAGTAAAAGCGAAAGCCCGCTTACTACTGAATGAATGAAAGATAGTCAAAGAACCTGCCCACCACCTGTGACGCTCCGCGTTGGATCGAAACAAGATGGAAAGAGGAGGAAAAAAGAGAGAAAACGAGTAAAATTATGAATGAAACTGGAAGTCCAATGTGACCTCTGCATATACGCAAGAGTCAGGCTAAATTGAAAGGTAAGGAGGTCAGGTGTGTCAAGCTAATCAGGGCTACGTCAAATACAAATTGAGGAGTGACGGTTGGTTGGTCGGTCCGGGGTTTCAGGAGTACTGTTGAGGGGTTGGTTTTGATCTTGGACTGGGGGAAAGGGAGGGAGGGGGGGGGGGGAGCTATCGATGGGGATGAAAATTGAAGGGGTAATCTAATAATGGTGTGGCAATGCGAGGAAAAGGCATCTAACGAAACGGTACATCAAAATAGATATTTGAAGAATAGAAGTGAAAGTGGTTTGAGATTATAAAAAAGCAAAATGGATGAAAATCTTCGACTACATGCCTGATAAAAATAAAACATTCACTATCTTAATTTGAGAATTTAGCAAAATATTTCCGAACCCTTCGATGTGACACGAGCTTTCCATCTGATTATTGACCTTTTGTTTTGTAGGTGCTCGAAATGTATATAGGATGAGACAGGTCAATTTATGCCAATTAGCTTCTTCTTCTTCCGAAGGGGGGCAACCATACACCCCTGACGTTAGTCCACGATCCCCCAACCTTCTCAATGTCGATCCCTAAAGACGCTAGAAATATTATACCTCCAATAATCTACCAGCGCAACCTCTCTCTCTCTCTCTCTTCTATTACCATGCTTTCCACGTCCAAAGGAGAGGGTAAAAAGTGGGTTTCAATGTCAAAAGGAATTTTGAGTGGTAAAGCTGATGACTTACATGACGGGGGAGTCTTTATCTTTCTCTCTTTTCCCTTCATTTTCCCCTCCTTTTTTGTGGTCTAGAAAATCTTTATCATGTGTATATTGTTTGTATGAAGAAGATGACCGAGGTCATGACCCTGGTGCTGAGGTCACCCAACTAAGCCTAACAACAGGGTTTAGTCGTGACCTTAAACCAACAACCAAGAAATTTTCTTCCATTTTAACACATTAGGCTTGGGCGAAAGTCACATTTAACAAAGAAATTCACATTGTTTGACTACATCAAGACATATCATCAAGAAATAAGTTTGAGAATGATAACATGTGAGACTTAGTGTTAGGAATGGCTAGTTTCTATCAAGAAACAAGAAATACAGCGTAGAATGATTATTGCAAACTTCATATTGCTCATAATTCATACTCTATGGCTAAGAGTATATTCATTGCACGTTGCTGTACATGATTTTATGTTAAAATTGATATTATACACTAAAAGATTGGGCCTAATAAGGGATTTAATGTCTATGGCACTATTTCTTTATAATAATGATAAGAATCATCTACATCAATTTTGGCGCAGGAACTCAAGGAAAACAACGTCAGTTGTTGTGGGTACATCAGAAAGAATATGGCATGAAAAGTAAGTCACAGCGCGCAAACTTTCACCTTCAGTAGCAGATGCCTTCTTCAACAGTTGCATCACTTGTCGGTCCGCCCTAACTTTCTTTACCGTCTTTTAATTAATCGACGCAAATGCAAGCACCGAGCTCAGCATCCAGCTAAAGGCCACGAAGAAATGTTATCAATCGGATCAAATAAATATCATCGGGTATTTTTAGAATCTTCATCAACTCGGAAGGGGGAGAGATTTTGATCTTCTAGTGTTTCGTTCCAACTCTCATGCTGACATTCATAACATGGAAGAGGGAGAGAGGGATGGAGGGAGGCCGGTGTGTCGTAATGCTGCACATTCAGCGGTCAGAGAAATAAGGGAAAACTTGAAGACGCGGATAATATGAAACCGTAAACCGCCTTTCCGTCGTAATGTTAAAGATGATATCTGCGAAGTAAATGTGACAGGAAATATATATCAGCGACTGTCAAACAACCATTCCCTATATAAATGTGCCCCTCTCGGTTTCTGCTCTCGATTTGTTTTTTAGAGGGGGGTGATAAAAGCAGTCATACTTCGGCATTAGTCAATTTGGTAGCGTCTGCTCCTCAATTGGAGGAGGTAGAGGAGAAGGAAAGTACTTGAGAGGGAGAGGAGGGAAGAAAGGGAGAGAGGGAAGAGAGAGAGAAAGAGGGAAGGTATGGTGTGTCTTTTAGAGGCACGTGGCTGGAGAGCAAGCATTACCTTATTTGGGTACAACCGGCGCGCGCCAGTGGTGGCTAAAAACTAAGTCCTGATTGAAGTCTGTTATATAGGCACACTTGGTTTACCCTATTGCGTGTTGTCTGCTCCAAATACTTCAACAAGAACCTCGTCCACAGTAAACTTTTTTTTTACCACTCAAGCCGCACGTTCGTGTTGTTATTTCTCCCAATCAATTCCTCAATGATATAATTTTTTTTTCTGAAAACCGCAAGCCCCTTCTCTTTATCTGCACAGTCTATTTCTGCGGCTCTATTTTCAACAAACTTGGCCTTTGTTGGGTCCTAGAGGATCCCTCCAATCCTGTCCCCAATCGGAAATGTTTCATTAAGGTCGTACTTATTAGACATGTGGGGTTGATGAGTTTCGCGGACGGGCAGGCTCGTTCGGTAACAGTTGCTAATAAAATCGACACGTTTGGAAGTTCGAGTGAAGAATTGAGTGGAATTCCGGATGTTCAATTTTGACTCATTCTTCCACACACAATTTGCCGTTTGTCCCCCGGCTAACCTTGGCTACATGTGTATGGAAATATGAAAAACAAGTTTTCTATTTTGACGCAAATGAATAACCCCGCTACTGACGACAGAGAATGCACTTTTGCGATATTTCCTCGTCACCGGCTTTTTAAAGTTCAAACGGAGTCCAATGTTTGATACAACACACACACAAAAATAGAAATAAATTAAACAAATCAAATAAAAGTCTTTCATTGTCTTGAACTTGCTAAAAACTACCGTTTTATGAATTAGAATAATACAATACTTTACTGCATATATCACATTATGTTTGCCGTCATTCGAATTCATCTTAAATGGCTTTTGATATGTTCTTGTTTACAAACTCTTTTTATTGAACACTTATTCTAAAAATAACTTCATAAATATCCTGGCTAACGATTGGTTAATTGAGATAGATCTGCTACTTGTGTTGGCGTAACATTCTTAAACAGGGAAAACAGTTGTGTCGGATTTTCATTTCTTCTAATTTCACCGTCTCCAATCGTTGTCAGGTAGAATTATTGGTCGAAGGCAGGCGTGGTGGAGTTGCATCTGTGGACATTATTCACGTTTCGAAACAAAATGGATTTGCGGTCGCGTGCACGTGATTTGGTTTGCATGGAGGGTGGTATGGTGATTGCTGGGCTGGTCGAAAATCATCCGGCCCTAAAAATGTTCGCCAGTGTCTGTGCTATTTTCTGTGATGGCAAAGTTATTTCCGTTAACATCCCCATCGTCAGATCATATTTTATTTTTCTTCCGTTTGTCGTCTTCTCTTCAAAACTGATGCTTCATGTTCTTGACATAGTTTACGATCATGGACGCAGAGGACTGATTTTGAATGTTGCCCTTTTTTCTGTCTTTCCTTTGAAATTCTCAATGGCTTTAGCGGTATCTTTTTAGTTCTTAATTTTATCATCATGTCCTCTTTATATTTGTTAATACGTTACGCTGTTAACCCTTATTTTCAATGTCTCTACTAAAAGACACTAAATGAATCTTTCAACTTGGCAAGCCTGAAGTCCCTTTAAACACTAGTTCAAACACATCTCTAAGGGTTTCATCAAATGTATACAACTGCATAAATAATATGATTGACGACTATAGCATAATATGACGATGTTATGCAAATTAGTTGTAATGAGTGTTCTAAAAACACACAGAAGGGCTCGAGGTACGCGCCCAAGGAAAAAAAAACTAAACCAATTAGGCTACTACCTATAAAGGCTAACCATTTCAATTTTTCTATTTATCATGCTACCCAACAAGTGTAGCCTAGCCATAACCACTAGTTATCTCGTTGGCACGCATCAGTTGGTTGGACGACTTCCAGCGAGCAATCGTGACGGGTTGGTTGCTCTCGTTGCTATGAGGTCTCGCCAGATGATGATGATGATGATGATGAAGGGTACGGGGCAAACGTTGGGTTACATCATTGCATCCGAGTGGTAGAAGGCCTATACATTAAAGAGACTTGTCAAAAAAGGACTTGACATTAGAAAAGCCAAATCTGTGGCAGTTTTTGAGCCCAATTCGTTTTCAGAAAGCTTTAAAAATGTTAGTTAAGAATCCTTAATGTAGCACTCTTACTCTTAGGAGTTTTTAACCAAGCGCCTTAGAGTGAATTTATACTTGTGTTCTATACATCGACCTCGTTATAATTATAATTATTATCATTATTATCATTATTATCATTATTATCATTATTATCATTATTAACATTATTATCATTATTATAATTATGATAATTACACATCAAAGAGGGCCGCTGAACGTCTCGATGTCATTAAATTGCAAGTAAATTATCCATCTCCAGCGTTGTTCACTCCCACTCACCTTTTAGTTAATTAGTACTAATCTGTCCATTTGTTCACTTATTCAATCAGATGACACTTGGGGTGGGGGGGGGGG
>BEXV01002252.1:59383-71514 GCA_003118195.1 Hemicentrotus pulcherrimus
CGTCACCATCCGAAAGACGTGACTCAGTTTCGAACCTGTGTCCTCAGCTGAATCAGTTTGTAACTTCCACTTTTTAGCTGGATTACAGGCGCACGCCACAACGCCTAGTTGTGCTTGTAACTTATTATAATTGTATTAATCGCAGTAGAATATATTACTATACTATATTCATATAGAAGCTGTTCTTTATAAATGTCCATATTATTATTATTATTAAATAACAAAGCCCCAAAATGATACATGTATGGGTCCAATCCTTGTGACAATGAACAGTATTTTTAATACCTTGATACTTCAAATTTTTTAACCGTTTTTCCCATTGTGACACAGAATTTAGAAGTCACTAGTTAAGTCAGCTGCCCACAAAAAGGCTGTAATGGTCAAGTATTGTCAATAGGATTTACGAACCTTTTGCGGGTAGCCGACGTCTTATCGTTCTCCATACCATGGCTATCAAGGGCAGTGATGTTTGGTAGTTTATTCAAAATTTATTTTAAAAACACTTACAATGAAGACATCCAGAGAGTTGTATTTACTTACATGAAATAAGGTATTTGTCAGTCCTATTACCTCAACGGATTCACACGACTCTCAAAAGGGACTTTTAGATTTGCACGTCGACATAGTGAACTGCTACGTGTGACTTCATTTTAAGGCACTGTGATGTCCTTTTAAGGCATTGCCAGTGCCTTAAAAGGAAGCACACGTAGCAGTCCACTATGTCGACGTGCAAATCTAAAAGTCCTAATTAATACTGATCTAAATAAGCGTACCTGAACAATCAGTCTTCAATATATTACAAGTTATTGCTACCAATCAGTTTCAAAAACAAAAAATCCGGCTAAAAGAATGCTCAGTCTTTCACACACATAAGTGATCATTTCATGTCTTCAATCACACATCATCATCATCAAAGCATCACACCATGCACAAAATTTCCTAGACTGGAATTAGTAGTTGATTTGGACGTTGGTGTTGGTCTGGCATTACTTGGCTCATTTTCCTTCCCTCTCTAAATCTCTCTTAAGCTTGGCAAGGGCGGCAAGTCTTGTATCTCGCCACTGGCGGCGCTCTTCGAGCTTGTCCAGAGGGATCTTTGCATCCATTTCCTTGATGATCTGCTCAAGGCCGCTCCCCGTGAACGTTGGCGTCGGACCGAAGTTACCGAGAACGTGCTCAATGCTCTGGGTGTATCGCTCCATGTAACTCTGCATGCCTGGACACAAAACAAATATAAAAACAACCCTTGATACATTGTACAACCTACTAAAGAACCAGTGACTTTTGTGAATAATAAAAAACAGATTGTCAATAAGATGGATACAATAGAAGGCTTATGTTATTATAATGGTGATGGAATATGGATCAGATGTGAAGACAGTAGAAGGAGGGTTCTTGAAGAGAACAGAAAGAGCCATGAAAAGGAGGATGTGTGGTGTAAAACTGTCTGGCAGAAGAACACAAGGGAGCTCATGGAAACGTTGGGTCTGGAAGAAACTGTGGTGGAAGTGGTAAAGAGAAGTGGACTGAGATGGATGGGTCATGTGTTCAGAAGATGATGAACCTGTGAAAGGAGCAGGGGATCTGGAAGTGGATGGCATATTAGGGCCGAGAGGAAGACAGCGGAGTTCATGGAAAGATATGGTGGAGAAAGCAAGCAGTAAGGTTAGTCTAAATGAGGAGAATGCTCAAGTCAAGAAGAAGTGGAGGAAGGGAATGCCATCATAGAAGGCATAGCTTATGTTCTGCTGACATCACTGTAATTTCAAGGAGTTTAATGTCGATGGTTAACACCTACCCTCTGCATTGAGATGCATGACTTCTAAAGGCCCTAAGAAGGCATATCTTAGGCCTAGTCCTGCTGACATCACTTTGTCCACATCATCGGCTGAGAGTACACCTCCCTGACGACAAAAAAACATATCAAAAGCAGGAATGTCAATGTTACTGCATGGCTCATCATATAAATAGATCAAGTTTTAATGAGGATATCATTCCTTGAGATCGAGGCATAAGGGCATTAATTATGTGCCAAAGTTATGAGTTAACATGAAAGACTACCCTACTAACATTACAAAATTAAATTAATCTATGGTACTGATATAATTCTAGTAAAAGACATAAAGACACACATTTATGAAAAAACATAGATGAGGTATAAATGAAAAAATAATCCTTCATTAATATAATTAAATCTTTAAGCTTACAAAGTAATCTACCAGGAAATCTTCCTTGACTCAATAATGACATCAAATTATTCTATAATGAAATTTAAATACTTTCTGCAAGTCTTACAAACATAAAGATGTGGATTAACTTTTAAATTCATAATGCCCTTCATACTAGCCCTACTTTCTGCTGTTGTCATGCTGTAAAATGATTAAATCAATAATACACATTGGGGGAAAGGGCCTTTATTGCATGAGGTATCTTATGCCTTGGAAATTTCAACTAAGTCTACCTAAAGAAGCATTAACTGAGGACCAACAAATCAATCTTTTACTGTGTGACTGTGCTTCCACTACCTCGACAAGCCTCCACACTTCAGCAATGATAGCATACTGGATCCTGTTGACAGCGAATCCTGGAACTTCTTTCTTCAGAGTGACCGGTACCTGCCCAATGCTCTCCATGATGGTACGAGTCCTGTCAATCACAGACTGGTCGGTCCAAGGAGCAGGGATGATTTCTACCAGGGGTGCATAGTATGGTGGGTTAATCTGTAGAGATTACATGACAAGATCTAAATATCAATCCCACTGCTGCCACTAGATAACATTCCAACTGAATCAGTTACATGAAGTACCCATCATTTACAAACGGTCCTAGTCCTGTCAATCACGGTTTGGCTCGACCAAAGGTTGGGAATTTCTACCTGGGGTACATACCAGTAGTATGGTGGGTGGATCTGAAAAAAATAACATAAGCTCAAATATCGATCCCACCGCTGCCACCATATGGCAGAGGGCATTTCAACCACGAGAGTTACCCAGAGGTACCAACTACAGTACCAACCATTTCATAATGGTCCTAGTCTGGACTGTCAATCACATTCTGGTCAATCCAAGGGGCAGGGGGTGATTTCCATCAGGGGTTCATGGTAGCTAGCTCTGTAGAGAGTACATAAAAAGATCTAAATGCCAAACCCACAGCTGCCCCCCATGATATAACATATGGCATTTCAACCTTGGTTGCATGGTAAGGATGTGTAAACCATGGTACCAACCATGCTACTAACCATTAAATATGATGGTTCATTAAACATGAATGGTTCCAGTCACAGACTGGTTGGACCAAGCAGGTCATCTCACTGGTCCAAGGGGCGGGGATGATTTCTATCAGGATGCATTTCATTATGGATTAATATGAAGAGACTGTATAACCAACTTTGGATGTGTATAGAACAGTTTTCATATGGTATGATATGCTCTCTACAGGAATGCAATACCATTATCATTATTACAGTGCTAGCTATGTTAGAAAAAAGCCTCGTTAATGCTTTCATCGATACTGTACAACTTACAGGATGAGAGATGAGGCACTGGTTGCGGCGTTTGAGGTTCTCCGTGAACTGGGACGGCATGATGCATGATGAAGAGCTACTCAAGATGGCGTCATCACCGACATACTGCTCCATTTCACTGAACACCTTCTGCTTCACTTCAAGTTTCTCAAACACACATTCCTGAAATTTCAATTCAATTCAATTCAATTCAGTTCAATTCAATTCAATTCAATTCAATTCAATTCAACTCAATTCAATTTCAATTTAATTATTTTAATGATAAAACCCTAAAATTAAATATATACAAAAGTAACATGAAAAAAACATCATCTTACAGTTCTGGAATGAAGAAATTGGAGACTAAAAAGGAAGTTTCAAAAACTTGTACGTAATAGTCCCCTGACATAAATAATAAATAACAAGATTACATGATTGTACACCTGTCCAAGAAAATAACGATATATATAATAAGATACTACACATTTTAGATACACACCAATGAACACAGACATACCATACACACACACACACATGCATGGTACATATTGCGAGGTAAACAAAGGAAATAAAAACAAATTTCAGATCCCAGTGGTTTGGTAATCATCAAAATGATAACAAAATTATTCAATCTTGCCAAATATCACATTAACTGAAAAGTGCTATAGATACACAGATTCAGGGACTACACACTGGTGGGACATCAACAATTGGTCGATCAAAATTTAGACTACTATAGTATACCGGTAAGTTCCATTTGAAAGATAGGCCTAAGGATAATTTTCACACCAATCTTTTCAATACATTTCAATGTTATTCTTCCATTAACACCAACAACAAAAATGAGAAAACTTGCAAATTATTCTTTATCTTTACCAGAACTGGAACTTATTTAATGAGTGTGTAAAAGCTAGTCACTACACAAAAATCTTTTATATCATCATCACTCAGGTGAAATTAAACTTTGGACCAAATGTTGAGACGATTAGTTATATTTCAATTATAAGGGGATCTCCAAGGCAGGCTTTTTCACCTGACATGTTTCTTTTTGACTATGATATATTTCCTGATTACCTGGACAAATGAAGCTCCAGCGAGAGCTTCTTCCATGCTGTTACTGCCTTTGATGAGAGCAAACTGAGCCTCGACAGACAATGTTCCTCGTAGCATACCAGACTCTGACAGCTCTGACAGCTGTGACTTGATCAGTTTCAGAGCATTGCTCACCTACAAGTAATTAAATATATTATTAACCGTATCAGAAATCTGAGCAGGGCAATTTTTAAATGTTATTGTCCTCAAGGTTTGATGGATAAGTCAACAAAATTACCGGCAAAATTACAATAAATTAGTCCGCTCACAAAAGTCAATGGGATTTTGTGTGTAATTTGGCGGGCAATATGGGTTATACAGTAAACCAATGAACAAATATTTTAGCCCGCTCAGGAGAGTCAATGGGATTTGTGTGTAATTTGGCGGGTGATATAGGTTATACAGTAAGCCAATGGACAAATATTTTAGCCCGCTCAGAAAAGTCAATGGCAAAATGCGTGTTAAACTAGTGAGCAATAATGTAGATCCAGTTGAAATTTACATCGCGCATCAGCTACTGTAATTTACATAGCGCATCGCATATAAGAAAATGCGCACTTTGCGCGAACTCCATTGTGACGTAACAATCACACCCTAGGCAAACTGTTTGCAGTGTATCGAAAATCTGTCAAACACTGGATGAACAGTGCTGGTTTGACAATGTTTTTGCAACTTTCAATGTTAGGAAACCCTGTGTAGCCTTCATAATTTAAGAGTATAAGATAGTAAGAGTTTCTTATTTGCTCTAGATGTCTGATGTGGTTAATAATAGTAATATTGACTGCCTAATTCAGGGCAATACGACTTGTCATATATCACCCTCACCTTCGGTTCGGGCGATATATGTCGTATTGCCCAGAAGGCAGTCAATATTACTTAAATATACTTGTACAAGATTAATAAAATACTAGCAGGACCCATGGAAAATCCACAGGATTCTAGGTGGGGTGGTTGAAATTATATGCTATCAATTTTTTTGATTTTTTTGTTCAAGAATTTTTTTATGTCAGATAATCTATTTTTAACATTCATGTTGTTTTTTTCTGTTCTTTTTTTCCTTTTATTTTCAATTTTATTTTATTTTTGTATGAATATTGGCATGCTTTAAAAAATACTCAACGATGGTGATTTACAAACGTCTAGAACAGTCAATTATTCCACGGTTTGGGGTCTGCCACAGTAAATGCTTAATCTCTCAATGTTTTTTTTGTTTGTGTGATGGGCTTAGCAGAAATAGAGTATTTTGGAAGCTGTGCAGGTTGAGGGTATGTTTGCGAGACTTGAGTTTGAACAATTGTACAGTTTAACTGGTGATTTTGTGTTTATATTATAAAATTTCAGCTTTCTGTTCATTCTTTCAGTTTATTGTGAAAGTACAAGAAGAAAATGTATGTATGTCTCTCTTTGATAATGATAATGACAATGATGATTATAGTAGTAAATAAGAAAAAAGAGAGAAAATACTAGTCGGAATAAAAACAACAACAATAATAATAATCATAATAATAATAATAATAAAAATAAAAATAACAATAATGATAATAATAATTTAAATGTATGAAACATTTGTCGAGCATGTGTGCAGCGCTTTGTAACTGCAAGGAAAAGGCGCTATATCAAATATCTTTTGGATTGGATTGGATTGGATTGAAAGTGAAGATGAAGAAGAAGGAGAAGAACAGAAAGAAAGAGAGAAGGAAAGAAATTATGAGCACTGCAAGTCAATGGTGAATCCACAAACCTGAGAGGGTTCTATATCAAAGATTGTGACACTGTACCCAGCACTAGCAAAGATCATAGCCCAGCTCCGTCCAATTAATCCACTGAAATGGAATAAAAGATGAAATATCTACATACAGTGTATATACAATGTAAGGTAGTTAGAATATCAGTAGAGCATTGACACGCAAAGTCGATACATAGACATTAGAATATCAGATAACCTTGCACATTATAGAAGCCCATACAGATAAAAGGAAAAGAGAGTCATGCAATAAGATTGCGAAAGAAACTGTCTAGGACTTCAAACAATTTCGAAAGGTAATCGTGTAGTACTAAGTACATTAAATAAAAACATTGCTCATTGGATGCATCTGCTTCAGTAGGCGAGTCTGGCCAGCGCCAGGCTACTACTACAGCCACCACTATGTGATGCTGGTGTGTTTGTTTTTCCGTTTAGACCTCATGCATTGCACATCAGCAACACATAGTGGTCAATGCTAATAAGGACCACACCAGCAACGCATAGTGGTTATTGCTAATGCTGAGAACCAAACTAGGTCTAGGAGTAGGAGTAGTTTTAATCTTACCCAATTTGTGTGGCATATATTATAATAATTTATTAATATTAAATAGAAAATCACTGTCACATGAACTTTTCAATACAAATCACAACCCTAGCTTTGCTGCAGCTTTCAAGCCATAAGCCATAAGCCATGGCATAATAACCATGGGGCTGTTTCTCGAAACCGACAGTCATATCTTTGTCCGCAACCTAAGGAGATGTCATAAAGCGGATAAACCGTTTCACGAAGCCATGACAGACATGATATCGATATACATGTATCGCGATACTAGCAGCTCAAGAACATAGTCTTTGTCACGATCCATTTGATTTATCACGAATAACCCAAAACAAGTTTTGGGGCTAAAATTGTTCAAAAAGATATATAAACATATAAATTCTCCTAAAATAAGTAATAAATAGTGTCATTATCAAATGTAGATCATCAAACGATTTGCATACCGGTATTTCTGTAAAGATTCTTAAATTGAAGAAAAACTGGTGAGTGTTTTTTTTGTTGTTGACAGTCCAATCAAAAGGTAGTTGAAAGATACCGTAATGTGATAGTTTATCAATTGATACATACTTTTTTTGTTTTATGTGACGACAAATTTTGGGCAAAATACCTTTTCTCAGCCAGTTTTATTCTCGAGTCTCAAAAATACTTGTTATATAATTGATTTGATATCAAAAATATAATTTGGAAGAAGTAATTGGAATAATAATGCACATAGGCCCCCAAAGGTATGTGGTATCCTAAGAAAAGACTAGGGCTTATGGATCGAATATGGACAACGGTGTGTAACATCTTATCTCTTTTATTTATATGTTATAGTTTAATGATTTGTGATTTAATGTATATAGACTATTCAGCTTTTTAAAATTTCTGTATAATTTGTATTATCACTTCTTTACATTTGCATTTCGCATCCCAGAGAATTATGTACCGAACTCGTTTATATTTTTCTCAAAATGATAGTGAAACTAGTCATACATTTCGCGGCCCATGGAAAAGCAACAAACTGACCTGTGATGGCGCTTTACAGCAATTAAAAAGATATGACATGTTCGGAGCAGTGACAACTAGCTTGTCGCGGAAGTTGTCACTCATCTTGGCAAAAACGGCTTTGTCAAACACTTAGCTGACAAGTTGCATGACAGTGGCGAGATGTCGTTGATCTTGTAGTTATGACGGTTTCGAGAAACGGCCCCCAATTACATAACAAGTCTACAAGTACAGGAAGTCAAGATCATTCACACTAATAATCGACCATCAAAATATTACATATGTGGGACTGAATATAACAATGGGTCGCCATACAAACATATCACAGCCTCAACTGAAATAATGAGCATAGTTTTACCTTCCGACAATGCCAATTTTCTGACTTTCCATTTTGCTGAATCTTCTGCTGAATGTGTAAAGGTGTTTACGGTTCTAAAGACGTGTGTCATTCAGGTGCAATGCAACGAATGTTAGATCTAGAGAATGAAGAGAATAGCGGAATAGCGTAGATTCAAGGATCCGTAAAAATGTTAACAATAAAAAAAACCCACACAGGGATATGATATGAGCATTCAAAGTAAATTTCAAAAATCAATTCACGTCTATTTTAATAAATTTATATACTTTCATAAACATTTGTGTATTTTGTTGACTAAAGTGGCAGGATAGAAACTTTTAAATGTGACGTAATATTGTTGAACATTCGATTTTAGGCTAGCACTGATAACTCGATCAGCTGTTAGTGGTTTACGCCCACATCATATAGGCTAGCGAGTATTCTCCTGAGAGAAGTGATGAGGATGTTGAGGTCTTTTTACGGTTGAATGTTCCATTATATTCTGATGAGCGATGACACTTTAATTTTAGCCGAGTCAGTAGAAAACCTTCAAGCTGATTTATCTGCAGTTATCAATGTTGTAAGCAACTATATGCAAGCATGCTAGACCAAAGTGGTCCATTTTTCCCCCTCAAGGGCGAGTTCGTAAATACTGATAAGATGAAAAACAACGGTAATTTATTTCTAAGACTGATTTGTATTGTTTGGAATCAATAAAAAACAACTATTGAAAAAAAAAATTATATTGGTTTTACACCAAATAATCTCTTTCATGCAATTCAATAATAAGAAATATCACCCACTCCACTTGATCCGACTGAGCTTTTGAATCGTCTTTCATGGCAGAAGCGGCGCGCCCGGGGACTGGGAGGGCACAGTGCCCCCACGCTTTCAAGTACCCCAAAAAGTACCCCCTTTTACATAGGCAAAGTGCCCCCTTTTACTTAAATACCCTTTTTTCTCCAAAAGATGCCCGTTATAAATTCTTATAAGTGCCCCTTACCACCTTACCAACTCTAATAAGTACCAACTTTTTTTCTGATAATTGCCCCTATTCAAATCTGAGAGGTGCCCCTTTTCTTTGCAATTAGTGATCCTTTTCTATTCTCATAAGTGCCCCTTTGCATCTCTGGTAAGTACCCCTTTTTCATTCAGATAAGTGCCCCTTTCACCTCTGATATAATTGCCCCTATTCAATCAAA
Organism: Hemicentrotus pulcherrimus; assembly: GCA_003118195.1. Lineage (NCBI taxonomy): Eukaryota > Metazoa > Echinodermata > Echinoidea > Camarodonta > Strongylocentrotidae > Hemicentrotus > Hemicentrotus pulcherrimus. Next base: position 68,807 of record BEXV01002252.1, read on the forward strand.
TCGGACCAGAGCCCATTTTCTGTGTAATAAGTTCCTCTTACCACCTCTGATAAATGCTCCTTTTCATCTCTAATTAGTGCCTCTTTTCACCTCTGATAAATGCCCCTATTTACATTTGATAGGAGCCCCTTTGCATTTATAATAAGAGCCCCTTATGAATGCTTATAAATGCCCCTTTTCTACTGTGATAAGAGCCCCTTTTATTTTGACACGTGTCCCTTCCCTTTTCAACAAGTGCCATGTTTTCCTTTTTATACGTTCCCCTTTAGAGCCCCTTCCCATTGTCCCAAATACCCCCATTGCACCTTTGATAAAAGCCCCTGCTAAAATCTGATTAGTTTCCTTTTTCCTTTGACAAATGCCCTTTCTCTAAGTGCCCTCTTTCATCTCTGGCGAATGCCCCTCTTCAGGTGTGAGAAGCGTTTCACCTCTGATAATAGCCCTTTCAAACTTTTTTTAAAGATTTTTTTTTAAAGGGCAGATTTATTTTTGTATCAAAATCAAAATAAAATGTACAGAGCAATTTTTTTTTCTTCAATAAAATCTAAATAAGAAAAACAATGAAATTAAAACAGTTATACAATCATAACATATAAATGTGAAAAAAATTACCTATATTATTATGAGAAATAAATAAATGCAGTATACCAGTCACCATAAACAGGGAGCTTGAGTGGACGGCGGCCTGGGAGCTATGCATGGTACCAAAAAGGCGTTGAATAACAATTATTCAGATCGTCGTTTTTTGTTTTTTTTTGTAAAAAATGTTTTGACACGTACTCCTTTTCTTTTATAATAAGTGTCCGTTTGCCCTACTAATAAGTGCCCCTGTACCTTGCTCCATAACATTTGCCCCTTATTTAAAGCGACCAAGGGCAACTTTCTCTTTAATTTTCCACAAAGCTCGCTCGCATTCATAGTTTAATATAATTATTATGTTTGTTATATATTAAAGGTCTTTTCAGTCTTCCATGATTGTATTGTGCGAAAAATCCAATCGTAATTTGTTTTCCTCTTTAAAAGATGTAATTTTTCGCACTGCGACTGTACAAATCTGTTTTTTTTTAAATAAATTTGTTTAGAGGAATATTCATATCATCACACCCAACTGCAAAGTAAATGCTGAAGCAGTATCTTGGACCATGTAAGGAGAGAAGAAAAAAAAAAAAAATCATCATCCCTAATAATGCAATCACAATGTAGGGGTATATACCAATGTCTATACATTGTATTTTTCGCTATGGGGTTTCCATTTGTAGGTGCCCAATTTTCTCATAAAGTGCCCTTTTTGTTGGTGCGCCGGCGGCCCACTTCGTGAGACGCTCCGCCGCCCCTGTTCCATGGACTTGTGCCCCCTTGTCAACTTTGGAATACGACACATTGGACCGTCCAAGAAGAAAGATTGGAGGGCAGTCCCATCATACCTTCCTTATGTCGATATTGGGCAGAAAGATATTAACATAAATCCATAAGTATGCATAAGTATGATATTGGGTAACTTTTAGCGACCATCAATAGGATTTGGGCTACAGTGTCTTCGAAAAGAAAAACGCAAAATGAAAATGTATGCTGTTTGAGAAAGAGAACCAAAATAAATAGATTAATGGTATAGATTTAACTAGCCGATATAATATAAAAGTTACATAACTCCTATTATAGTTGGTAAATATTCTATACATAAGATAAGAGTATACTATGACAACTTTGGAACACGCAATTCTCCCACAACTGACAATGCCCGTTTTTAAGGAAGCTATTGTTAAAACAAATGAAAGTAATAGGCCTATACAATACTGATTTAATTTCGAAAAATTCGGCTATGTTTTACTGTTTTAAAGTTAAATCATGAATTTAACTGGAAATCGACCATTTTGACGTGGAGCGTTATAATAGTTTTAAGCTTTAAAGGCCTTGAAAAGTAGGCACATCGTATGGCATGTAAACAAAACCTATGAACTATACAGTAGTCTATAGGTTATAGTATAGTTTAACTATAACGACTGCTCTTTTCGCTCATAAAACACATATTGCGTTTTATAAACCACATTTTAAGATTCTTTACTAATCCTGTCTTCTGATTAGTTGAAAATACAGTCATGTTCTTAACCATGCCCGCTAATTGAAATTCATAGTCATTTTTCCATGGCTCTACCGGTTTATATCCATTTTTCATAGCACTTTTTCCATGGCTGTGAAACGTGACGTCATTATGCTGCTACCGTATACGTGTTACCGTATAAGTTTCTTTTTTGCTTGTTGGATTTCATACTGTACACAAGTTATTGTTGGTGTTAATATTCATGACTTCAAAGAGATGGAAACCTAAATGGGTAAGTCAACATTTTCCCTTTTTTCGGTATATAAAATATATATTGACTGCTTTTAATATTCGAGGCATAGTTGTTTCTATAGGGTCTCGGGAAACTCACAACCTGCTATGACCCCGCGGCGCAAGCGCCTTGGGCTCATAGCAGGTTGTGAGTTCCCTTGACCCTATAGAAACCACTATGCCTCTCAAAGCAGTCAATATATCCTTATTATTTTCTGTTTCGTTCTGCTCAGCGGCGCGGCAAAACCGGTCTTATGTTGACGTTTTCATTACTCTTCATATTCTTATCCGCATTTTAATTCACAATATTCGTTTTTATGCCTCCGCCACCGAAGGTGGTGCCGGAGGCATCATGTTTTCGGGTTGTCCGTCCGTACGT
>BEXV01002253.1:14509-29536 GCA_003118195.1 Hemicentrotus pulcherrimus
AAAAAACAGCAATTTTGAATAGGAAAATAGGCTTTGAAATCTGGAAATTGGCATTATGTTGTGAGATTTAAAATAATTGTCTTTGATTATATAGGATATGGGGATGTAAAAAGTAGGGAAAGTTTAAGTGATTTGAAGTTTGTTTTAGAATAGATTATCAGTTTTTTTTTGTACCAAATCGCTTCAATATCCTTTTATGCTGAAAAAAAAAATCTCCTCTTTTAAAAAGCACCAGGTTATGAATTCTTTACAAATTAACTTCTGTATTATGTTTTTAATTGATTTGACTTTTTCCCCGGTGTTATGCATACTGTACATGCAGCTTGACAATGGTCAAGACAAAGGTCTTTTAAGTTGGTATAATGGCAAAAAGCCGTATTTATATCACATCAGTATGTACACATATATTGTCTTCAGTCTGGTGCGGCGGAGAAAGACCCCTTTGTTCAGATGCAAAGTCCATAGAATTCCCTCTCATCTCCTTATGAAGGTGTACACAATCACATTCAGATTAAAATGATAAATATCCATGTAGTCATGCACCTGGTATGTGCTGCAGCGTTGAGTTAATGTTGTGTGAATGTGCATAGTACAAGTACTTCTCTAGGTGTAATAAATACACGTGATTTGATGCACCTGGTATTGTTCCAGGGTCAAGTGCGCTATGTAGCTAATGCAAATACCTGTAGAGCTAGGTAAACAAGAAAGAAGATGTCTACTTGTACATTGATTCACATGTAAGGTACTTATCTTAAAGGTACTCTGAACTGATTTGGTGCTGGGACTTTAAGGGATGGCAAGATAAGCTAACAAAAGAAACACATGAGTGAAATGAATACGGACACAATACCTGTAGAGCTAGGTAAACACGACAGGAGATGTGTAGTTGTACATTGATTCACATGTACAGCACTTACATGTATCTTTAAGGTACCCTGAACTGATTTGGTGCTGGGACTTTAAGGGATGGCAAGATAAGCTAACAAAAGAAACACTTGAGTGAAACACATATTGACAAAACTGAATATTTCATACAGTACTACCGGTACTTGTATTTTAGTGCATTGCAAAGCAATGTGTTACATGTAACACTTTTACAAAACAATTGTAATGAAGTAAATTAAGTCTTTTGCAGCTGTTTCGCTTTAAATTTTTGTTAATTCCTTTTATTATTAGAAGTACAGAATTTACCTTTAAAACCTGTTTGTTAGTTTGCAGATGATTGTTATTCAAAGAGAAGACATGACATGCAAATCCTTCAATACATACATGTACATGTATCATGTTCACTTACGTCATAAGAAACCTCTATGATTTTGCTGCACCAGATCTGAACGAGCCTTAACCCAATAACTACTGAATTCTCTCACTGCCATAGTTTTAGTAGGTAATGGATTAGCTCACCAATCTTTTTTGTCAATGGGCGTAATAAAAATGTTTGTTTGTTCAGACTGTTATCAGACTGTTATCGGTCTGATGTTGGGCTTGTTGGTGTGAGAGAGGTATAATGAGGATAAATAACAAAGTAAAGCCTCGAGGTAATCTACATGTACTGTTTTTGTTTCCATATCTCAGGTTTCAGAGGGTGATATTTTCAAGAATGCTCCAGCAGCAGACGCAATAGTAAGTTGAATAAACAAATTGTTATATGAATTCTTTTCTGTTTGATTCAATTTGTTTAACTTTCATGAAAGTGTATTCATAGAATAGGAACATAATTCAGATGAATTCAAGTCATGTTTCATTCATCCACCCATTGCAGATATTATTGCATTTATAAACATTGCATGTACATGTTTATATTGAAAGCAAAATAAAAGGTCAATTCAAGTGAAAATGCAATTATTTAGCAAGCAATTATTAACCTCATTAACATTTTTCTTTGTGAATGATTTGCAAATCACGATTTCTTTTTTTCCTGGATGCAGTTCCTATTTTCCTCCCTCTCTCTCTCTGTCCTTCTTTCAACCAATCTCTCTCTCTTTCTCTCTCCCTCACACCCTCCCTGCCTCTCTCTCCGTCCCTCTCTCATTCTTTCTCTCTGTCCCTCACTTCTTATTCCTTCACTCTCTCTTTTTTTTCTATCCCTCACTCCTTCCCTCTCTCCCTCACTCCCTCACTACTACCTCCCTCCCTACCTCCCTCTTTCTCTCTTTCTCTCTCCCAATATTACATTCATCCTGTATAATATCGTCTTCTTTTTCAATTGCTCCACAGGTTTCTCCAGCAAATAGTTTTGGGTATATGGACGGAGGCATTGATTTAGCATATTCTAGACACTTTGGATGGCAACTGTAAGTTTATCTTGATCTTTCAATCGTGTTCACTTGTTCAGATTCAGTATGTGAGTGTCCAGTCCTATAAATAGTTCATATTATTGGCAACTTGATTGATAACAATCGCAACTGCATGTATATACATAAAGAGATAGGGGACTGCATGCTTGCGATTGATTCAAATCAATAGCAACTCTTTATAAGACGGGGCCCAGATTTGCTGTTAGACAGCTTAATTTTCATCATCAGTTTACGATGAATTCATCTTCCATTCATTGTCCACATCGTACGTTCAATCTATCCAAGTTTGGTGGTATATCACATGGTGTAGAGATAATGCTCTCCATTTATACTGTACACTAACTAGGGGGTGTTTCACAAATATTAAGATCAACTTTAAGTTGGACATAATTATGGTTGCTCTCACAATTATGATCTTTAGATAATATTTTTTCCTTTAATAATGAAGTATCACAAAATGTTAATTCTGTATTCTGTACACTATCGCTAACCATAACCCTAACTGTAAACCTACATTGACACCCTTTTGATAAAATATAACCAAAAGCAATTTCTTTGGAGCAAACGTTGGATCTCCAGACTTTTATCGCATTTGATTTATGAAACCTTACTTCTTCTTGCAATCAAGTCACAAATGCAACATTTAACATCATTGTTTTGCATTGTTTTTACAGTTTTTTTTTTCTTCGTATTTTCTTTTCCACTCATTACAGCATGAATAGGTTACAAGAAATTATTATGACAGAGAAAGATGGTGAACTTTTAGTGGTAAGTTTTGATTATCAAAGATGATATTGACCATTTATTAACTGTGGTAGAGGGATAGATCCATGTCAACATTTACATTTGATGTGCATTTTATCTTGCATGTTCATTTATTTGCTCTTTTATTCAAATGTGTGCATAACACACTTTTTGTTCATATTTTGACTACACAAAGTAGAATACCAAGAACAAGTTTTTCAGACATGTAATGAATAAGTATGAACATGCTTACTCACTTTATAATTTTTTTTTTGTAGAACGTTGCAAGGCTAGTTTACTTAGATTTTCTTTGAGCATAAAAAGGAAAATTCTGCTAGGAATACTAGATATGATTATTTATAGCCTATAAGTCAATATTTTCCTCCGAAACAGAAACAGACATTTGTAAAGATCATTAGTCAAATGCATTGTTTTTAAATTTCCTCTTGACAATTCTGAAATTTCAGGGCGATGCAATCATTATACCGACGTGTCAACAGTTCTGGGGTAACACCGAGAAGACATCCTGGGAAGGCTTCAATCAAGGCACCCCTATCAAATACCTTATATCAGCTCCGACCATGAGGGTTCCTGATGATGTATCAGACAGTATCAACGCTTACTTAGCATTTAGAGCAGTCCTAATAGCAGGTTTGTACATGGTCATTGTAATAATGATAATGATTATATTCTGTGCTTATATAGTGTGCAATCATTGGCAATGTCTATAAGCCCTTAACATGTAATCTTGCCCTGTTCATCAGATTCAGTCTTGCCCGCACTTTCTCCACTCCCTGGTGAACATTCCAACCAGGCGCTATTTTGCCGATGCTCACAATTCTGAGCAAACAAGTGACTTACACATCCTACGGAACACCAATGTAATACTTCTGTGGAGAGTGGCAAATGTGGATTAATGTCTTCCCAGCAGACGTCAGTGCCGTGCAGGGATTTGATCCTTCAACCGTTGGCTTGACAGTCAAGTGAATGAACCACTGTACCGCAATGTTTTACATCATGTTTACGTACCCTGTAGTATGTGTACACCCAGTGTCCCTAAGTAAATGGCCAGAGTGTTCTCACATACTTCATATTAAGGGCAGTCATATTAGCAGGTTTATATATAAACATATAGAACGCAAAGTGAATGTTCTTTGATTATGATTTACCATTCTGCATTGTTCTTTGTTTCTTCTTGACAGTACAAAAACACAATGCAAATACAAGTAAGACGGGTCTCTTGCCTATATCTAGTGTTCTTTGTCCAGGAATAGCCACCAATGTGGGAAGGATGCCTCCCAAGAAATGTGCAAAACAGGTGAGTGGAGTAGATTTCATTATTCAGTAATAATAAATGCAGTGGGGTTTTTTGACGCTCATGTCTACCACATTTGGCATTCCTGGAGAGTGTTTCACAAAGACTATGATCAACTTTAAGTTGGGCTTAACTATGGCAGGCCATTCATGCCACTATTTTCTCTCATCATTTACTGGCATTGGTTTTCATCGTGGTCACAAATATACAGAATTCACATTTTTTGATTGTTCATTATTGAGGGAAAAAATATTATCTGAATATCATAATTGAGAGACCAATGGTGAGAGCAACCAGTGGCATGAATGGCCTGCCATAGTTAAGTCAAACTTAAGTCGATCTTAGTCTTTGTGAAACACCCCCCTGGTGAATCATTATTATTAGGGTTTTAGGGTCAACATGCTGCCATTGCAGCATTCAAGCATTTTAAAGAAATTTATTTCTAGCAGGCCTTTTGCATAGCTGTCATCACAGCACTTAAGCATTGTAAGGATTGAATTCCTGCCAGTACCCATTCAATATGTACATCACATGGGTCGAGTGGCGCAAATCTAGAACAATGTCCATCTCGTTATCACTATCTCTAGGTTTTTGTTAGCAACTACTTTTGGAAGTTCCCCTTTTACAGCAACTGCCATGGGACAATTACTCCCCAGACATCTAGCCCCTAAGACAATTACACTCTGTAATCGGGTATTTCTCTTAGGTGGTGGTTGTCCTTGGGGTTGTTTAACAAAGATCCTAAGTCAAATTTTAACTCTAAGTTGGACTCTACAATTATGGAAAGCCGTTAGCATCTTTGAAAATATTTTGTAAAAGTTATTTTAAAAGGCATAAAATGTTGATTCAAATCATTCATATTTTCTATTATCAAGGAGATTTGCTCTTGATGTAGAATTTATGAAAAGTCTAAAATACTTGACTTAAAAAAAAAAAAAGCCTATAAATGGCTCTCCATAATGTTTAAGTTCAACTTAGGATCTTTGTGAAACACCCCCCAGGGATAGTTGAAGGTCGATCTATTAGCAAAGAAGCAATTTCAGTAAAGTCAGTAGTCGATGGGCTAATAATGATTTATTACATCCATTCAGTTTATTTTTGATGATTATTCCTAAACATACATGTAGTTGCATGGAAGGGTTACTATATTTTAAGACAGAATTTTAAAATATTTTTGTTTGTTTCTGTCATGATTCTCCAGATGAAATGTGCTTATGAAGTCTACGAGTTGAAAAAAGACCAATACCTACAGAATCCAGAGAGTCTAGGCAGTGTGTGGGAACATCAACTATACATGGCATCAGATGTGAGTAGATCTTCAACATTTCTTGATCTTTATTTTCATACTTTTGTTCATTGAGAAAAATACTTTGTATCCCAAACCAGGCATGACTAAACTGATGAAGAATCCATGTATGAAAATTGCAAGTACAATTTGTTCAAATGATCTAATGAATGACACAGTACGTAGGGTTGTGAGACTTTTATTGTTTCTGGCTTTCTATCTACATGTATATTGAGAGGCCATCTCTTGGCTGTCAGTTAATAGTTTTGTGGAAGGTGACATTGGCAGTTTTTATTGCTGGAACGTAGCATTTTGACTTTATAATTGTTACACATAACAGTGAAAAAAGGATGTTATGTCACAAGTCTACTAATCATACATTACAGGAAAATCAGATTCCTTCTATAGAGGTTAGTAAGTGCTATCAGAGTGTCGTTTCAATCATTTGTCAATCTCGGTAATACATCTTTTTGAAAGCAAACTAAATGAAATCAAGCGCATATGAATGAATGAATGGTGGTGGTTATTTTACCTGACTGCTAAGAAAGCATAAATGCTTGTAAGTAAGCAACCAGATGGCCGACGGCTTTAGGTCCTCTCCGAGGGAACTGGTAATGAGGATTAATGCCTTACCAAAGGGCACTAGCGCATCGCCTTGGTTTCAAACCCGGGTCACCGGATTACAAGACCAATGCTCTACCGACTGAGCTATCGCGCCTCCTCTTGTGCTGGACGTCTCGCTATGTCCTGTACTTGATGTGACAATTTCTATCAGTTATATGTAAACCTGTATTGCTAGAAAATGTTATCAAAACTGTCTTCTTCTTTTTTTCCTGTGTGGAATCACATGTATTAACATTTGCACGATCATCTTTTTTATTCTTAAATCTTTTGTATTTGCAGGATGACTACAATCCAGAAATAACATTTTTAGAAGAAGAGAGCTGAGGTTGGGCCCACTGGTGTAAAGTACTGTCTATCCTTCCCTGCCCCGCGCCTCCCTCCCCCACCTCGCTCTGTTTCTCCCCCTTCTCTCTGGTACCTGTCTGTATATGTGAAGCGCCCTCGACGTAGCTCCATCACCAGGCTGAGGCATGATCTCACCAAGGACAATGCATTGGAGCCGCTTCACAGAATGGTGTCGGCCACCAGTCTAGAAGGCCACATGATTCTAGAAAGGCCACATGATTCTAACAGCTTTTCTCAGAGAAGTCCAGTACCCGTACCTGTACAGACTGTTTCCATATCTGTAAATGTTGCATGCACAGCTTCGATGACCACTACATGATCAGGTTCTTCTAGTTGTACAACATCAAGCTGTTTTGGCCAGAACTTCCATTGTGTTATTGGGCCGTGCAAGAGACTATTGCATTTACAGCACATGTACAGCTTTGACTCGCTTATTGAGATAAGCTATCTTTTGGAATGAGCAGACCATTGATAAATGGAACGTACCAGTACAAGTTTTCACATACTACATGTACAGAGCTACCTGGAAAACTCAAAAGCTCAATCTCACTTTCAGTCCTCTTCAATGTGAGCGATATCAAGAGGGGGACTTTATGATGGAGTACCACCCGCACTGAGTGCTTACCCGTACTTTTCTTTTCACTTTTATTTTGTTCTCATTTCATGCAGACTTTGACAACTGTACAGTAACGAGGTCGTTTGTGATCCATTTAACCGTAACACTTGTAAGCTGTACACTGAACAATAAGGTGGTATGTCATCATACACATTGAATTTGTAACCTGGGCCCCGTTTTACAAAACTTGTCATCAGTGACAAATGACAATCTTTGTTATAAGCTACTGAAATCCTTGCTTCTGATTGGTTATCAGCAGATTTGTCACTGAGTTTTGTCATTTGTCAATGAAAAAAGGCTTTGTGAAACGGGTCCCTGATGTAGACCCTTTCAACGAATTGTAAAACGTGCTTAAATGAAAAATGTTGACATGACCTCCATAGATTGTGTACATAAGACTTGAATGATGTATCTATTTCTTATAACAAAGGCAATACAGATAATGTACATTGGCTGATGCATTCAACTGCATAGGTAAGGTGTGAGGTAATATACAGTGCTATTTTTCTTTTCTTTTACGCTGCGAGTACGTGTCATGACAGGATCCAGTCTGATATAACGGAAGAGTTTTATGTCTTATGATAAGATTTCTAGAGAGGGAGTCTTTAAACGATTTTTATTCATTTTTATGTTTTTATGGTTTAGTTTTATTATAAAGAATGATCAGCCGCCGACGGTTATACAGTCACGCTACAAGGTAATAGCACATTTACAAATTCATTTTCCATGATATTACAGATTGTCAGTAATATTTGAACAAATCATGTCCCTCATTTGAGTGTAGAGAGATGAAAAGAAAGAAGCAGTTTGATATTGTTATAATCATGTATATGAACATGCTGCCAGGTACATTAGCAGTAGAGATGAACACTTATTTGCAGAGTATATCATTTTGTTTGTTTGTGTTTCGTTATTGCTGATATCTTTCTAGTCGGAACTGTTAGATTATGAAAAAATCTTTATTTCAAAACGCTGAGACACAGTGACCTGTATTCAGCCATAACAAATAATAGAAACAACAGAGTAATTTGAATATGTCTGTTAGGACTGGGTATTCTTGTTTTCATTACAACTGAGAAATTGCCCAACTGGAACATCTAGAGATTGTTTTCTTTTCTAGTAGTAAGGTGGTATGCTTTAAAATGAAAAAGTGAAGAACCATTTGTGATTAAATGAACCCTTATTTTTTGATAAAAATTTGTAACGCTATCCTTCTTGATCTTAGATTGACCATTATAAAAGTATATGACTAGATTTTGTTCATATTGTTTCTTCATTTGTATTCACTGCAGACTTAACTGAGCAGAAACAAGAAAAAGGAGAATCGGTACCTGTCTGTTTTTTCTATATTTTTAGGAAATATATCTTTTCATTATTCAAGCCTTTGTTGTTGTCAAATGATGATTTACAAAAATACTTCATATACATGTACTACAAATGTTTATAACTACTAAAGAATTAAGATTGAATCTTCATAAAGATTATGTTAAACTTGTTGAAATACAGTAATGTTGGCAGTACCATTTGTATTTGGTATATATGAATTGAATTGAAAAGTGTCTAGCACGGTAGCAAAAAGGTCATGCCTGGTCATGAAGTTTTATTTTCTAAAGTTTGAGAAGTTATGGCAGAAAGTATCTGGAGATGAAAAGAATCAGGATAGCATTTGTAAATTGCTACTCTGAATACCATATACAAATGTTTTGTATTCTTCACCTGTATTTGATCAAGCAGAATTGTGAAATGTGATATTCAACTTTTACAGTACAAGGTAACCAATAAATCATACATGTATTTGGATAAAGCTGTACACCACAAGTTGTGGACACATCAAGTTTCAGTGAGTCAGAACTACAGCTTTAAATGTTTTTAGAAACAATATTGATTGTTGTTCATGGTTGAAAAAACAATGTGATTTGTATGAGCTCCGATATCACGAAATGGCTCTTTACATAGTAGTACTGGTAGTTATGTAGTAGTAGTACATTCATACATAAATCCCATGACTTTTACAAGCCAATTGCCTGTCTGATTATCAAGATATCTATGAATGGAATTAGAAAATTCAGAATTCGTTTTCCTAAAGGTTTTTATAAAACCACAGTCTGTTGGGGAAAATGAGAATGGTAAAACCAGTCACAGATACATGATAACACGTACGGCCATGCATCTCGGATTTAACATTGTTAAACGATGTCTTTAACATCTTTTTTATATTGAATATTATATGTTGTAATGATAACTGAAAGCTTAGAGATGGTATTTCGTATTAAGCGCTATATGAATCCAGATCATTATTATTGCATATACAGCTTTACAAGTCATCCTGCTTTATAGAAACACATTGGTTGAAGATCATACTGATTACAGGGAAAAAAATTATATTTGTTTTTCGGGGGCTACTTTTCAAGCTTGCCTGCATGAATATAATATTCTAAAATTTGTTTTGCATTGAACTCTATGCAAATTTATGGGGGCTCTTTTCTGATTTTGGGGGGCTCTTTTGGGCATTTCGGAGGCTATTTCACTGATACAGAATCATTGCAGATACATGTACTTATAATAATAAATTTGTACAAATAGGAAACAAATTTAAATGGTTATGTTTTAGTACATATTATTTGACTTTCTGTGTCATGAAGGAGCTTTTCCATTATACTTTTTACTCTCCAAACAATATATTTAGGATGACTAGTAGTATATAAAAATGATATTAACTGAAGAAGAAGCACAGACTGTATTTTTTGTTTGATGATAATATGGCCTTGTTATTGCAACTGTTGGAGAGTAGTTTGAAAATGAGACTTAGTGAAAGTGTGAAACCTTACAAACATTATATCTCTGCATCCAGTAAAGTTGGGTGTACGTTTTATTGCAATTACTGTTATGCTTTAGAATTGGAAAAAACGATCTATTACTTTCCATTGTACACAGTAGGTCTATTTTTTGATCGAAGTATCGGAAGAGTTTATTTTCTGCTTGTTTTTTTTTTTATTAGGAAGTATGTCCTGTTGCCATTTGCAGACATAATAAACCAAGGGGATGGGTACGCTTGTAATGAGAACAGTGTAAACTATTTCATGTTTGTTGATCTATTGTAAGGATATAAGGCAGATACATCATGCACACAATACATGTATATGCACAGGGAAAGAATATATTTCTCTTTTGTATTTAGTATTTGTGCTAACCGATAATAATGCCTTGTGAAGCATATCCCCTTTTCTATGTCTCCTTCTTTTGCTAGACTGTAATTTCTGTAGAAAAAGGGAGGTTGGTTAGTTTATTATGATGCTCGGTCAAAGAGAAAACCTCTGAACAGTAAAATGCACCTCATTTTTAATGTATTTGTAGCTTTGGAAAGTATCTGTTTGGTGATCACTTGTTTCGATCAACAAAATGCCAGAATTAAAACGATTGCACAAAACTCCATAAGCACAATGTTTTGCAAGAATAGTCAAGTTCAGAAAAAAAAAATGAGTTATATTTTTGTTGTTCAAATGCTCTGTCTCTAAGGCATCATGCTTTTACATGTTGTAAGTCACTTTTATCTTGGAATTGATTTCTTGTGTTTTATAACATGTGACTTTACTTTTCATCAGAAATATTTGGTGCAAGATGCGATGAAGAGAATTCAGTGAAGAACTGGTTAATGCTATGTAAATTGATTTACAGTGTACATGTACTTGTGTGTCCCTAACACCAAACCAATAGTGAATTTTATTTGTTGAAGGGAGATTGTGATTCTGTAAGGTTACTATCTTTTGCAGATAAACTAGGCATTATCCTGCAGTCAATTATGCCTTATTGGTGCAAGACAAGAGCTCCCTCTCACAAACCTGGGCTGGTTTCAGCTTTATGATTATTATGGGCGTCATTGTAATGTATTATGAATGACGAGAAGGTATCCGACTGTAAGAAAGTAATTTTCAAATGACTGGAAATAGAGTAGAACTCTAATATTCAATCATGATGATGTTACACATTTTTATGTTGTTAATTGTTTGTTTATGATAATGTAATTCTAATTGTTTATTCCAGTGGGAATGAATCTGCTTTTCATTTTCATTCGAGTTGAGAAGCTACGAATCGTGTATAACTGAGAATGAGAAATAAAAATACAAACTGTAAGAAAAATGCACCGAGTACCTTATGTGTTTGTGTGTCTTTCCCTTTTTAATATAACATACCGGTATATTATCTGCATTGTTGGTATTGATTTGTCCAACATGTTAGGGAGGGCGTGTGGGTGGGTACTAGGGATCGACAAAAACAGGGAGGGGCGGGGAATGAGTACCTTCTGTAATTGTCATTATTAATGTAATGAACCGTTCAGCTCCTCATCATTTGGCCTTAGTTTGTTCAATATGATATACTTTATGGGTTGGTGAAGGTTAATTGTGATGAGGGAGGGAGGGAGGGAGGGAAAAAAGAATGGAAGAGATGTCTTTAACTGAAAGGCATAAACATAAAAATATAGGCCAATAAAGCTTCCGGTGGTCGTCTTTAGTGTTGGTTATTATGTATAAAAAAGAGGGAACAATCGAAGAAAAGAAAAGTCACTTTGAATTTAATTGATTGTTTTCAGTCTTATTTGTGTACATCCTGCAGGATCATTAAATTGTGAATAGGTGATCTTACAAAAAATTATCAGCAGTTCAGAGATCAACTTATTTTGAAATATACTGTTTAAAAAGCCTTTATTAATTTCAAATTTCTTGTTCCTTACTCGACACCCCCTCCCTGTTGAGCCAAAACAAAAATGCATACGATATCTCCCTCGAAGCAGTTCCCCAATCTTGACAGCCTATAATGATTTCATTTTTAATTTGTTACTTCAAGATACCGTATAAAAAGCTAATGGAGGGAAATCTTCGAAATATTCAAACGTTTTGATATGTAAAAGCGGCTAGCATACATACTTTGGAGATGCCTAAAGCGAAGTGAGTCATTAATTGATTATATCTTTAAGTCAAATGTAGGATGTTGCTATTCATTTGTTGCTCGATATATCTTATATCCGATTTTCTGGGAATTGATTTTTAAGGTTTTCTATACGAGTCCCATATGTCGACATTTGTGTAGGCTTACAGCACAAGTCCACCGTCGACCGTCATGATTAATGAAAATGAGATTGAGAACAGGTTTAACTTTAATGATCATGGAAGGATGAGTTGAATTCTTGTCGATTACGAAAATAAGTTATTTACTAACTTTGAGTGTATTGTAAGCATATTCAATGTTGCTGGGGCCCTGGGGTGTAAATTTGTCTTGAACCATATTTTCTTTCTTGCTTCTTCAATCGTTGCTTGCCTTTTTTTTTTCTTTCTAGAATCTAGACCCTAGTTAGAAATCGAGTGCCACTTCAACTTAATACTTAGCATATTCATCTTGCCCTGTTTTCTTTCCTTTTTCTTTCCCCTTTTTTGCTTGAAAATGTTGAACATGAATGTATCTGCACGATAAAGTCTAATTAATCTCATTCCAAATGTGGGCATGAATGCAGTGATTGTGATGAAAAGAGGAAATTGAGAAAGAAGGAGAAGATTGAGAATGAGAAAGGAGTTGACCTAGGTCAACCGTAGATAAAGAACAAGAACAAGAAAAATAAGAAGAACAGAGAAAGAAGGAAATTTTGGAGAAGGAAAATAAGAAGAGGGAAAAGAAGAAAAAGGAGGAGGAGAAGAAGAGGAAGAAGTAGAAAAAGGAAACGAAGAAGGATGTGATCTCTGTGTAAAACAGAGGAAAATCAGCGGCGGTTTCTTCAGCTTTCCTAAATGAATTTGAGCTTTGAATAAGCAGTATCAGTTGGAAATTACAGAACTGAATTATTATGGTCATTTACGGTACTACAAAGATTTTGGAGCATTGCATATTTGCATTCAAAAGTAAGTATTTAAACAATAATTTATCTCCCATTTGTTTTGTACACCTGTCTGAAAAGTCGATACTTCTCAGGACGTCAGCAGGTATGAGGTCCATACCATTTTTGGTTAGACTTCATGCATTGTAGGACTGAGTTTAAGGGACGTAATGATCAGAGTCAGAAAGTTAAAGTTGAATGTAATTACTCCTATTCTCATTCATCTTGTTGCAACAGAGCAAAGAAGAGTAAGACCAAGCGTCGCCATGAAAGCAGTAGCAGTAGCAGCTATGACGACTCCAGTGACTCGTACTCCAGCTCAGCCAGTGATTCAGGTAATTCAGAGGTTTCTAGCTGCATTGTCAATGGAAATTAAGTTTACTGGGTTTGATGTGCCAGTGTTTTTTGGTAAGGCATTAATCCTCATTACCAATTCCCTCAGAGAGGACTTAAAGCCCTTGACCCACTAGTTGCTCACTTTATTACAAGCTACACAAGCTTTCTTAGCAGTCGGGTAAAACAAACGAAGAGAGAGAGAGAGAGAGAGAGAATGGAAGAAGTACCTAGAGGTGTGGAAAGGAGATGGGTTGACCTAGAGCAGAGAAAAGAAAAAGGAAAAAGGGACAAGAGTTGGAGGAGGACATGAGGAGTCATAGTAGATAACGGATTCAAAATGTAATTGAACCTAGGGACTAGCTCCTCATTGAGGTCCTTAAGTTTACTGCAAACACTTGTGTATTTAATGATATTCTTTTCCATAGTAATGCATAATGATGCATAATAGTGTGCTAATTTGCTTTGGAAAATTATAGCCCCAGCGGGTGCACTGCAACATTTTTAGTGCACAGTGCATTTCAAGGAACAAAGTTCAACAAACCCTACCAGACTGGTATCTGCTTAAATACCCATTGTGTCTGTTCTTAAAGTGGCACATACGTGTAACGTGAATATTCATGTTTCACCAAAGGACATTAGTGCTATGTAGGGGCTTGAACCCTTAAACTTCACATCCCTATTAAGGTGTCTGATGTAAACCAATAACTGTGACACTTCTACACATATTGTGTTCTCAGTAGAAACAAAAGGAAATTGATGGTACTACCACATCGTCAATATAGATGTTTTAAGAGCATCACTTTGCAGAAGTTTCAGATAATGAAAGCAATGATTTAAAAGCGGTGTGTATTACATTGCTTTGTGAAGTTTGTTTTGCCAGCATTGAAATCAAATATGAAACGATCTCTAAATAGTTTTTACCCATTTTAATTGATTTTCTATCATAGTTTCAAATCAGAATGTTCTTAATTCTGATTGTTTGGGGATCATTTTTATGTAGGCTTATCTGTCTATTGTTATTATTATTATTATTATTATTATTATTATTTTTACCTACAGAGGATGATTACAAAGTAAGAAAGAAACAGAAATCTGATGCTCCTTCCAAAAAACAACAGAAGAAAAATAAGATAAAAGCAGAGAAAGAAAAGAAGAAAAAGACTAAAAGTAAGTACTGATTCTATTAAAGCTCCAAAATGAGGATTGGCTTGTGAAGTTTACAAGTAAATTCTTGTCTCATTGTTTTGTCTTGTTTAAATATTATTAGGCCTATGTTTAAATAATATTTTTAAACAGTTTATTTCACTTACAGAATCTTCATTTTAGAGGCAAAACATATCCTCTTCCTATAGAATGGAACACAATCGTTCGTTAGCTTTACAGGCTGAAAATGTTAGAAATTCAGAAGAATGTTAACAAACCAATTTCAGACTCAAAATATGCCATATTCCCTGAGTAATTCTGTTACCAGCATCCTTTTGATATTTGAGCCTTACAAGAAATGGCACTCAACAGAATTTTATTCTGTTGCAAATTTATCACCTGACCGTGCTCCTATGATATGTCTTACTATGCTTGGATGTAAAGAAACATATCAACAGT
>BEXV01002253.1:54279-67605 GCA_003118195.1 Hemicentrotus pulcherrimus
ACAATTTACAAATTACTGATTTTGAGCCTTGTGATTACTGATTTTCTGTTCCGAAGGTTGGCAACTCTGTAGTAGTAGTGGTAGAGGTAGTAGTGGTGGTGATTGTGGTGGTGTTAGTGGTAGTGATTGTATTTGAGGGGGGGATATAGGGGGCAATACCGGTTCCCGCCATATGGACCACGACTCTGCTCCAAACTTTTTGCTTGTTATGTTTGAAAGAGGGTACATTTTCATTAACGTACATAGTTCAAGTTTTCATTTTTGACATCTCTGTTCCAGTCACCTCACCTGAAGAGTACATCAGTTTCTACGGCCTTCGCACCCACGATACTCTCGGTGGCGAGCTCGTCACCGAACTCATCTACATCCACTGCAAGCTCATGATCGTGGATGATACCACGGTCATCCTCGGTTCAGCAAACATCAATGATCGCAGCATGCTGGGGTCTCGTGACAGTGAGCTGGCGGTGTTGATCGAGGACACGGAGATGGTAGGAAGCGTGATGGACGGAGAGAGGTACATGGCCGGGAAGTTTGCTCTCCAATTTAGGCAACAACTCTTCAGGTGGGTGTAATGGAAGTGCTTGGAAGTGTCGTTGCCAATTGTTTTAATCACATATGACTTGGATTTCAAAGGTTGTTGATCGATCCCCGATATGAAACTAATGTCCTTTGGCATATCATTAATCTTCATTTGCCTCACTCGACCCAGGTGAGGTAAATGGGTACCTGGCAGGAATTGATTCCTTAAAATGCTGGAAGGATGTAATGGCAGCTAGGCTAAAACCGGGGTAATAATAAATGTGCCTCGGAATAGAATTTCTAGATAGAGCAAGCAAAAACTTACAAGCGAGTTACCAGAAATTTGGTTTATAGCATGTGTACGACTGTTCGAGCTAACTCCTTCTACCTGCCATAGACAAATATCCTTGAGAAATCGTGATTTTTGGCCATTCCTCTACTTTGATATTCTTTAAATTGCATCCCAGTTTTTTGTTCCTTTTGCCATTATATATCTAAAATGCTTTTCTTATAATTTCTTTTTATTTAGCACTAAATTAATATTTCATCTCTTGAAACTACTCCATTTAAGNCGCCCATTCTCATTTCTTGGTCCTCACAAAGTGGGTTCCTATGGCCTCGACAAAAATATCTTCAACTTCAATTTATATTCATCATTTTATCAAAGCCATAGTAAATAAAATGAGCGATAACCATGGATTGGTTGTTTATATTGAATTTTACTGGTATTACCTCTATATATGACCGATGAAAAATACTTGGTATACCATAAGTTGTGGAGAATTCATTGGTTAGGTCATGTAACTGACACACAATTACTGTAAAGCAGGTGCGTGATCAGACCATTTTTTTTCTCACAATCACAGCTACGATCTGCAAAACAAACAATTATTGTCATACCTATTGACACCACCAAACAGACTCCCAAGGGAATATAACTTGCCCATGTAATGCTACGGTCACAAACGTTCGAACGAACAATAATTTTGTACGAATCTCCCTGTTTTTCCATTGTCTTCCCGAACTTCCATTGTATTGTCTGAAAATCGCTCGTACGGCGTTCGTAGCAGTTGTTGTTGGCATATTTTGTGACCGAGGCTTAAGGGAAATGTAATATTTTGTTCGGTCTATTGTTGGTCTGTTGTATGGTTTTTCGGCGCAACTCAGCGGGTGGGGGTAACCCTGGCAACCCTGTTTTGTTATTTTTCTATTTATCATATATAATAACGCCAAATTAAATCCTTGGCGACGCCATCATGCCTATTGTGATGAGGGTTCCCCCCTTTTCCCCTCTCTTTCTCTCTCTCTCTCTCTCTCTCCCTCTCACTCTCACTCTCTCTCTTTTCTGTATTTATTATTCTATTACTTGAGATCATGGTAGCTCAATAATGACAAAAAGAATCGACAGAATAACAAACAAGCCGTTAAGTGATGTACCCACTATTACAGATGAGTTCAGTTGATGCTACAAACTATTCCTTTACGAAGCATATCACTTCTTAGGTCATTATAACGGAAATACCATGCGTCGTTAGTTTGTTGTTAAATTTCTCTTTCAAATCATTGCGTGATATGTCACAGTATAGCTAGCATGTCGAGGACCGGGAGTATAAATAATTCCGTATTAGCTATTCAATTTCCTTCCACATAAAAGAATGATGCTGCTGCAAAATAGCCGGCAAACATTTAGCATGACACAAGATTTATCATATATAATGTATGTTTCTTTGTAAAATTGTGATTGCTTTTTATATGCACGGCCATGCTGAAAAACAGCCATTGGCTGAAAGTATGCTACCGTGCTAAAATAAAATAAACAAACAAACAATATTGGTTCGGGAAAGTAAGAATATGCAAACAGAACTGCTTCATTTTGGCATTTCTCTCTCTCTCTCCTCTTTCTCTCTCAATCATCTAATTTGTTTCTCATTCACTATTATTCTCTTTATAGTCCTGAATCATAGTAAGTCCTTTTTCATCACTGCATCAGCTCCTTCAACCTCACACTCTCTTCTACCTCTTGTTAATTGTCTTTCTCCTCTCTCTCTCTCTCTCTCTCTCTTTCTCTCTCTCTCTCTCTCTTTCTATCTCTCTCTCCTTTCGTCTCTCTCTCTCTCTTGTATACCATTAATCTGCAGACTTGAAATAGAAAGTTGTGCCCATACAATCAGAAGATGATAGATACCAACTTTATTTATTTCGATAACATAGTAAGCAAATATTAATCGACTACGAGGGACCTGGGTGATGGTACAATCTATCATCGCCGAGGTGATCTCGGGGCTACTATCATCCCGAGCCCGCAAGACGAGGGATGATGGTACTGTTAGCCCCGGGATCACCGAGGCGATATTAGTTTGTATCCATTGCCCGGGTAAAGGAGGTTAATATTTGTTGTATATCCCACATCGGCAATAAGGTCTATTTAAAGTGAATTTTACTTAATTAAAAGAACTGATTCTGCAGACAGTTTAGCTTCAGCTAGATTTTAAAGCACAACACGCATACATGACATTGACATCATGACATTGACATATTTTCACGTAACCTACTTTGCAACGCTTATTCAATGGGCAAGTGGCAGGGGCAGGAGCAAAATATCGCAGGGAGTATCATGTGACCTCGTTTAGACCAATCATTAAATTGCAAGATTCTTGGTATGCGGGATATGCAATGCACATATGATGACATAAATGGTACCATGGGGAACCCAAAAAAAATCGGCCATTTTGTTGAAATATTTATTTATTTTTTAAGGCTGTACCCTGGGTTACCAAAAAGTGGGAAATTATTTTTGTGTGATTTTTTTCAACCTTCAATAATTGTGTCCAATGTTCTTGTAAAAAATCCTTTAAGTNTGCAGCCTAGCATGGGGGAAACCGAGGGCCTCGCTCCAACCAGACTGTGGGTATGACATTACAAAAACCCGAGCAAAACGGTTATTTGTGAACTGTGTGCCTTCAAATCTTCAGTGAAATATCAATAAGATTTTATAGATTTCTGATGAAGACGAGTTAGGGTGAGAGCATGTTCTTACTTCCACAGCCTGTTCACACTACATGAAGTTTGTGTGAAATTTAAAGAATTTAAAAGAATTAAAGAAACGTTGTATGAAGCGTTGTAAAACAAAAGGGGCGTACGGATTAGATCTGGGAATTGGGACTGTAATTGGGACTGTCAGTTGACGTGACAGCTGGCTAATTGGCAGTGCATGCTCACAGTCACGATTTTTGGACGATAGCACGTTCAGACTAGAATGGAACCCTGATTCTTTATCACAAGTTCATTTGAAACATCATGCTATAAACGTGTGTTGCGCTATACGACATTTCATTATACGTTTTTTAAACGTTCAAACATGATACTGGATAGTGTAATAACTTGTGTTAACATGCGATTCGTGTAAAGCTATACGCTAACTTGTATTAGTCTGAACATGGTGTCAGATCTTAGGGTTTAAGGTTATAAACAGTTTTTAAGAAGCTATTTTTGACCTGAAATGAACTTAAGTAAATGTCTCTAAAAGAGGAGATGTTTTGTATAGTCCTCCAATATGATACCTTGAAAATTATTCAAATTTCTACTATTCATGCCTTGAGAATTTATCTACCGGTACTTATTAAGCTGTGCATTCCTTTTTGAATAATGAACATTGAATTTATTCACTTTGTAGATCGTATTGCATTTTTTTAGCACTGTAGTGACGGTTAAGTTGTGACCAAGCCAATGTTTATATGTGCTATACTTACATTATTTGCTGTAAACTCATGTAGAGTTTTGGTAAGTCCTCAAACACTTTTCATCAGCTTACTTTGATTCTTTTTTTGGATGATAAAAAGGAAGATATTAATACTACTTAGCTTTTGTGGATTTTTTTCAACTCCCCAAGTGAAATATTAAACAAATGAGATGTAAAAAAAGATTTAAATACCATCCTCTTAGGATGTAAATTCTTACAATGATAACCTGCACCTGGTCTTCATTTCATTCATCATAAAAAACACACATAACATATATTGTTAATGGATAAAAAGAAACTGGTATCATCGGCATATAAAATATATTCCAACTTTTGAGATGATGCACAAATATCGTTCATATGAATGAGAAATAAAAGTGGACCAAGAATAGATCCCTGGGGTACTCCACATAGTGTAGTGCTGAGATTGATGGGCTGAGAGCCAGCAAGGTGGGATGATCGCAACAAAGGGTAGTGTATCGCCTTTATCTAACTTTCCTTCAAGTTTCAAGTTTATTTGAATTCACATAACATAGAACATAATATGAAGTATACTAAAAGTGTCACATTATATACATGTAATCAATTGTTCGTAAAGATGTCAAAATTAATTGTATTGAATAGAAGGTAATACAGGGTGAAATGTGGGGAACCTATTAAAAAAAGCTCAGCTTGTAGATTACAGGTTCCCCTAAATAATACTAAAATTTGATTGATGTGGTTGCAATGGTGAAGAAAGTAACAATAATAATAGGTGGGCAAGAAGGCCTTAAAGGGATCCGGTAACTTTGTCTTAGATTCTGAAATAAAATTTTGAATTGAGCTCATCATGCAATGATAATTATAAACCTTTAGGTCAGTCAGGAACCCCATGGCTTTTACAAGCCGATCGCCTGTCTGATTATCAAGATATTATGATTGGAATTACAAATTTTGAAAACCGTTCGCCTGACGGTTTTCACTACACCACAGTCTATTGAGGAAAACGAGTATGGTGAAACCGGTCACTCAAAGATTTTTACTTTTTTGAGACACTTCTTGATCATTTTGAAGCGCGATTTTTTTAGGGCTTCAATATTTCACCATACTAATAACACGTAGGGCCGTGTATCTGAGATTTAACATTGTTAAACGATCCCTTTAACATAAGATGATATACAAAGTGAAAGAAGCAAGAATAGCAAAAACAGCAAACAAATTAATTTGTTACCAAAGAAATGTCACGTTAGTCACTTTAAATTATTGAGGTCATTGATCGAGGTCATTGACCGAGGTCACTCAAGTGGGGCATTAGACATGAACAATAATGATAATATACAATAATATGTAGGCCGTAGCCGAGACACAATCCACAGTTTCCAACAAGCATTCAAATCTATGGTGGTATTTACTCTTCAGTTCTTGGATAGATTACCAAATAATCCTGTACATACGGTGCATATCTAAGGAAAATATCACAACACTTTATTTAACATGTTTCTTTTCAATTTCCTTTTGCTACCCAAACCTTACATTGGCTTTAAGCTTCTGGGACTGCCAAAAAAAATCAGAAGTCATTTATAATTTGGTATTGTATTCTTTGTGTCCATTGGGGGAAAAAGGTAATGATCTAACCGTGTTGTCAGATCACTGTGTATGTCTTTCAAACTCCTTAAGTAATTGTGCGGTTGTTGAAGTTTAAATACTTTTAATTGTAAAGTCTACTTGTACATGGTGTACATAGAATGTCTTATTTTTACAAGGACACTTAGCTTTTAAAAGAGTAGCATAAAAAGACTTGTCAGGAACACGAAATGCATGATTTTGTTAAACCATGATAACTCATGACATAGAAGTGCTGTGTATGTTGAACCACATTATTACAGAATAGAGCTGCCAAATAACTGTACTACATTTATCAGACTGAATATTGCCTACGTATGTCTTCCAACACCCCTTTATTGAGACAGCTCTATGTGCTGATGCTTCTGTATTTAAATGCCCTTGATTAACCCATTGACTATTACATTTTCTTATTCCTATTGAGTTAATACAGGGACCACGCGGTTCCCGTAGCCATTGGGTTAATAGACAATCCGCTTTCCAGCTACTTGAATGTGGGAAAACAAACGCCCTTTCTTTTGCTTTTACTCTTTCTTCAAAGCTGTGCTTTTTTTCTCCTAAATAGCTCAGTGGTAGTGTAGACGTCTTGTAACTGAAATATCCCTGATTAAAAGACAAAGTTGATGCGCTTGTTGCTTTGGTAAGGCCTTAACCATCAGTAATTACGAAGTTCCTCAGAGAGGACTTACAGCTGCTGGTCCCCTGGTCAAATGTTTTCTTAGCAGTCGGATAAAAACCACCCTCAAACCATCATTATTAGGGATGTTCTTTAATATGATTATTTTTGTGTTTAGGGTGAAAGATATCAAGGTCTTCCATCTAATATCCCATCGATTTCCAAACCATGATAAATGCCGCCCTCAAACCATCATTTATCGGGATGTTCTTTAATATTATTTATTTGTTTGTTTAGGGTAAAAAAAAATCAAGGTCTTCCATCTAATATACCATCGATTTCCAAACCACAGTAAAAACCGCCCTCAAACCATCATTTTAAGGGATGTTCTTTAGTATGATTATTTATGTGTTTGTTTAGGGTAAAAAAAATCAAGGTCTTCCATCTAATATACCATCGATTTCCAAACCACAGTAAAAACCGCCCTCAAACCATCATTTTAAGGGATGTTCTTTAGTATGATTATTTATGTGTTTGTTTAGGGTAAAAAAAATCAAGGTCTTCCATCTAATATCCCATCGATTTCCAAACCATGATAAATGCCGCCCTCAAACCATCATTTATAGGGATGTTCTTTAGTATGATTATTTATGTGTTTGTTTAGGGTAAAAAAAATCAAGGTCTTCCATCTAATATACCATCGATTTCCAAACCACGATAAAAGCCACCCTTAATCATTTTAAGGGATGCTCGTTAATATGATTATTTATTTGTTTGTTTAGGGTAAAAGAAATCAAGGTCTTCCATCTAAATATACCATCGATTTCCAAACCACAGGGTGCTGCAATTATGCAAGTATTAAAGTGTATTTGTTTATTTGGGGATGTATGTACATGTATATATAATTTTTGTAATATAAGTTGCATAAACATGTCAAAATCTAACTTCTTGATTTGACCACCAGAAGCTGCTACTCAAAATATTGCATTATTTTATCTCATTTCTATGTTGTTTGTTTTGTGACATGTGTTAAATGTTTTGGATAAAAAAGTGATGTATACTTTATTGTGCAATTAATATGTCCTTGGTTTTTGTATTTTTAGAGATTGAGTGTCACATAATAAATGAGACCTATACATAAATGTAAGCATCTTGATATAATCTACATTCTAGTGCAGAATATTTTTCATTTGCAATGACTATATAATGTGAGGAATTTTTTGTGTGGTTGATGAGAGGGAGATGGTAGTCAGTTTCCATTTGTAGGTGGTCATAATTCGCTGACACCAGACTTAACAGGCAGTAAACCTGTAGGCCAATCAAGAAATACCCCCTAGTCTCTCGGAGAGTCTTTGGGTGAGGGAAATGCAAGATACTGACCATATGGGGGAATGGGTGGAAAATGCAAAGCATTACATAGGGCCTGTTGGTTATAAAAATGAAGGCTAATCCTGGTGCTTGACAACACCTGTTATTGGGTAAACAACCAAATGGTGTCGAAGTTCCTTATGAGAGCCCACTTATATTCGTGTTAAAGCAACCTGATGATGTCTTTAAAGGGATAGTTGAGTACTTGTTTAAGATTGCAAATGCCTTCAAAGGGCGTGGTTATTGCTCTTATTCTTATTCATGACATTTCTAGTGCCCTTTTTAGGGCTTAAAATTGCTATGGAGGTAATTTTAGACCCCAAAATGTGTGAAATTTAGATTAAATAGGATCAAACTAATTCAGCTCCACTTTAAAAAAAAAGTTGATGACCGTTAAATAAATAATCATTAATAACAATACATGGGCCGGCTGGTTATGAGTATCCTAACCAACACCAAAAAGCCAACATTTGCATTGGCTGGTATAAAACGTATAAGGCGCTATTTTGTTTTTTCAACGGCTGGTTCCAAATTATTGAATATATGTAGGGCACCACAAATATTAGAAATGGTTATATTTATGGATATTTCAGCCGTCTCTGAACAGATTTTGATCAAACACAGATGATTTTGTCATTTAAATTGTTCTTTCTAATTTGACACTCGGTTTTTCATTATCTCACAAAAATATTTTGTGTAGCGCCTCTGCAGCAAAACTCAACTATCCCTTTAAAGCAGGCCTTCTCAACTAGTTTATTAGAAGTGCCAATACGAAGTGCCAACCAGTATGTTTGGTGACTGTGTTGCGAGGGAGCGAAGCGACCGAGCCGACACCGGAAGGGGTCCAGAGGGCAAAGCCCCCGGAAGCTAGTGAATTTTAGGGCTTTTTAAAGGTCCACATGTAGCATTTTTAACACCTTTTTATTCCATGAAATATCAGTCATAATTTCAGATTGATGTGAAATAATAAGTACAATTCCTGGGCAAAATCTACACAGGAAGTGAATGTACATGTAAATGTATTTATTTTGGTGCAATAAACACGGAAATGTCAAAATCAAGTGAAAATCAAACAAAGAAAATGGCTTGCTTACATTTTGGGCTCAATTTCGACTGCGACTTTTTAATTTTGCTAAGTTTTTTAATGTTTAAATAAAGTATTTATTTTTTCTTTCTTTGATTTATATTTATTTTTCATTATTTTTTTTAGAACAGCCTCGCCACTCCGACTGACGGCAAGAGCCGCCAGTTGAGAAGGCCTGCTTTAAGGTTTTCTCGATATAATGTTGGTGCTTTTTAAATAAAAATAGGCATATAATGCCGATGCAAAGCAACCTGATGACAGTGTTTTGACATTGGCAGTAGTTGAGAAAAATGTTGGTCAGGGTTAGGGTAGGTGCAATTTGGAAATGTTATCGTAAGCTACATGTTTATATAAATCATTCAAATATAATTACTGGCAAGCCAGCATTCTACTTAAAAGTATTTCCCAAGATATTTCATGCTTGAATTACACCCTTATTTGGGGCAAGGCAGTCTTTTCTGCAGTCGGCGATAGCAGGGTTGAATAATGTGTGTGCATGTGTATGTGATCGTGGGGTACGTGTGGGTGTAAGGTGTGTGGGTGCGTGTGTATGTATATATATATATATCTCTCTATATCTCACACTCAACACTCTCACACTCTCTATATATAAAAACCACTCTATAACACACCACTCTATATCTCTCTCTTCCTCTCCCTCCCTCCCCCTTTCTGTATCTCTCCCCTCTCCCATCCATCGCGCGCACGAGCACTCACTTTCTCTCTCTTTCTCTCTCTTTCTCTCTCTTTTTCTCTCTCTCTTCCCCCCTCTCTCTCTCTCTCTCTCACACACACACACACACACACACACACACTCTGTCTCAAGTTTTCCTGCTTTTCTTTTTAATTTTTTTTTAATCTGGTTCCTGCCAGCGATAGGAAGTAATAAATGTTATGTTTATTACTAATTCAATTAAATATTGTTAAAAAGCGGTCAAGGGATGTTTGGATGTCTAGGATAGTCAATGTGATTCATACAACGTGATTACTAACATGGCTAAAGCAATGACTCAACTCTTGCGACCGTCTACTATTTAATTAGCAATTATTTCTGAACGAACAGGTTATGATTACCTCGCTCTCAAACAGCAGGGCGTTGTCTTGCCATTGTTCAACCGTGTTTTTTAATAAAATGAACTTTAACAAAAGCCCGGTTGTTCCAAGCATTTTGTTAACGTTTAGTTACTTTTATAATTATTGTAGAACCACTGTCAGTAGGGATGCCAAGGCTTCAGTGATGTGACAATAGAAAGGGGAACCTGTAGTTTGATCTTGACGTGACGCCCTATTTTTCTAGTAGAAAATGACATTATGCAAATATTGAGCTCTTGAATGAAATTTAATTTATTTTGTTTAAATTTTATAAAAGGTGGGTAAAACTTGACAATGTTAACAGGAGGGTGCTTTATTTGAAGAAGAAAAAAGACACCTTTTGTTTCTAAAGGGTGGTTTCAATATTCCATGATATAGTTTTGTAAAAGCACGAAGTTAAATTTCAAATCGATAAATTTAAAGTTTTATTGAAGGTTAAAGAGCTTTTCTTTAGAATTTAAACTTACGGTTGTAACAGGTTTCGGAACCAAACTCTTCATTTTGTGCATATGAAGAAAACTTGAATTGTCTCTTTCAACTCGAATTTGTAGACACTACCCACAACACTGATCGAAGTCTAATCAAAAGCTAAATTTTGGTCGAAATGGTTACTTTTGACCCAGAAAACCAAACATTTCAAGGCAAATCTTTCATTATTATTTTGACAAACTAAGTCGTTCTTGGTCCACCTTCCGGCAAACATGAATACGACCTGTATACTAGTAACCCGCGATTGAAGACTTAATAATTGATCCTCAAAAGTAGGAAATTGAAATTGACCTAGTTTCTTGAAGGTTGTCGTAAAATCTAACGCTTAGAGGCCGCAGTGTCTCAGGGGTGGTGTCGTCGGGTTTAATCCAGGGGGTTCGATAGCGAAATCTACGCTGATGATCAAAGTGATTTTATCATCCGCATAGGCCGATTTTCGTAAAGCGTAATAAAATGGTCCTGCAACGGAGGCAGAGTCAGAATTAATCCACTGATTTTTAAGTGTCATCGTATAACAAATACTTTTTGGAACAAATGTTGAATATCTTTTTAATGAATGTCCAACACCCTATTACGTTTAAACTGAGCAAGAGTATTGAAAATTGGATTCAGGTTTATTTTTCTCTTGTGATCCCTAACATCAGTCATAAGATACTGAGACTTTATTTCAGTTTTCTCGAGACTCTTATCTAAAGACCATCTCTCATAGTGCTACGATATTCCGATAACCTTTGCTCAGTCACGCACAGTTTTTCGCCAAGCAGAGGCATTCAAAAGGTTGCAGAAGAAGACAAATCATTGATACCAATTCTGATGGATTAATTGAATGACTGGTTTATGAATGATGATGTAAATAGCAACCCGAAAGCTGAATTATATATTCAGTTTAAAATCATTAAACAAAAATCCAAGTACATGTCAATTTGGGAATTGTTGTAATACATAACGAAAACAAATCAATAGTCAAACTAGACGGTAATTACACACTAATAAATAAGGATGCAACCGGGGTACAGGCTTGTTCGTTTTTGGCAGAGATTGCTGGTAGTGTAGCTTCTGTGAAAATGCTGTCAATAACCAGCACTTTCAAACTGGAATGCATTGGAATATTTCCAACTAAGGGGCACATCATTCCGGTTAACGCTCTGTCTGATTGATTTAAAGCTACTAGAACCCTTCAAAGTCATACCAGGTCAACAACATCATTCATCTGCTATAAATACTCAGTAAATTGGCAACATTCTGCCTGCTGTTCCCTATTTATATTTATCTTGATATATTTATAAATGAAGGGTGTCATTGGCGTCGCCACCGAGGGCATAAAGGGCACGTTCTCGCAGTCAGCCCCAAACAAATTAAAAAAGAAGAAGAAGATAATAAAATTAGAGGGAAAAGGAAACGAGGAAATGGAACATAAAAACTACTTACTATTATATAATTGTAGTGACGGGCCTTGTTCACGTGTTATTACATAATGCTGATTTCTTGTAGGCTTCAAAGATTATCATAACATTTGGCAATGACAATCGAAACTATTTTTCGATAAATCAACTGAAGGGCATTTTTTTCAATACCCTATTTTATATCCAATATAAATCATGTTCTAATTGCGACCAATTACAGTCAAATCCGGCTCAGCGGTCACCTCTCTGTAAGGACCACATGTTTAAAGTAGTCACCCATACAGTCTCCCTGCAGGAGGAAATCTGTGTTGTAGAACCTGCCTAGTAAGGCCACCTGTCTACAATGGCGAGGTTTTCTGTTTCCTCCTAGGTGGACCTTATAGATATAGGTGCTATACTGTGCATAATTGCCGCATTCGCGATTTTCAATAGGCATTAAACGCATGTTAAATTCATTGAAATTGCCTCGAGTTATTGTAGGACTGACCTAGAGGACTGATTAACAGATAGAGTACAGCGAACGACAAAAGATATATAAATCTATCAAATGAAAATTGATATTGAGATTATCATTTTAAGTTATCACAAATGAAAGAAACATGTAATATTACTAAAAATTACGATTGGTAGCGGAAATATCATTCAACAAACTTTTTTTCCAAACGTGAAGATAAGTATTAAATCAAGGCTTCAGATTTCTATCAATTTTGGCCTAAGGCCCCGACGATATTCAGCTGATAGCAAACAGACCCCCTGATTGATATACCGTTTACATCCGATAATGAAATGCGATGTTTATGATCTGCCAAGAAGAAAAAAGTTTTGGCACTTTATCAGGAATACCCGTTTTATAAACGAGAGAGGGTAAAACTGGATGCATTGTGGAGGCTGAAGACTGCCTTCATTTAAAGAAGGGATCATCTGAATGCAACAGATTAGACTTTGGAATGATATGTAAGGGGCAGATGTAGATTTTTGCTAAGGGGGGGGGGGGGTCAACCGCGTAGCTAGGAGTTTATTTTTTGGGGGCGGTAGTGAGCACGCGAAGTGCGCTCCCTAGGAGGTGGGTGCAGGGAAGGGGGAGTTTCCCCCCCTCCCATGCGAAGCGTGGAAGCTTTGACGTTTCATCAAATTATCAGAGAAAGAAGACGATTCGTTGTACCGTTCTCTACCCCCTGATTGAAAGGCTATACCATTTTCATCCGATAATGAAATGTGATGTTTATGATGTGCCAGAAAAAAAAATGTGAGCACTTTATCAGGAATACCCGTTCTATGAAACGGGAGAGGGTAAAACTGGGTGCATTGTGGAGGCTGAAGACTTCCTTTCATTTAATGAAGGGATTATCTTAATGCGATAGATTAGACTTTGGAATGATAGGCAGGGGCGGATCTAGCTTTTTGCTAGAGG
>BEXV01002254.1:0-11690 GCA_003118195.1 Hemicentrotus pulcherrimus
CACGTTAAAACTCACTAAAGTTGAGAATGAAAAAAGGAAGACTTAGGCTCTCGTTTGGAAATGAATAAATTGGAATTTAAGATTGGAGACGACTGAAGAGTAGACCAGTACTGTGTTTGAAATTTAACATGTAGTTTAACAAGCATTAAGTTGTAGTTAATTAGCTTTATTAGATAAAGTAAAGGGCTGTTTTTTAAGCGTTTGGTTTTGCATTTGAAATTATGATTATGATATGTAACAAACCTGACGTAATGATATTCTAATTTCTTTCTTTTTTTCTATATACACTGTATTATAGTCAGAACTGGCATGCTGGTGAATTGCTATGATTTTGCAAATTTTCTAAAATGTACTAGCCTTCTGTCCTTCTGAGTATGACAAAATTAGAGCCAACAATTTTTTTTTGCAAACTCTCCCGTTGTATTCGTTCGATACTGATCTTTTGTTCAGATAAAAGAGCACTATGAAAAACTGGGGCACAATATTCTAATATTGGTCGTTTATAAACTGTGTAGATTAAAACTAAATCATTCAAAGGTAAATTCAATTTCTTATGTTTCCTCAACATACAGATTTTTTAATTATATCTTCTCATTAGCTCATCAATATACAAATTCCACTTTAGATCGGACTCCAAGAATGTTAGCCTTTTGCCTAATTTACAAGTCAGTGTTGCTATTTAAGAGAACTTCGGGGTCTCGTGGATTTTTCATGAAACTAACTAGAAGAGTAAAACACTTTGATTTAATTTAATTGAATTCAAATTCAAATCTTTGGAAAAGCTTTTTTTGGTGAAGTGTTGGTCAACCAATAAGCATCTGATCAACTTTGATAGTGTTATGTTCTGCACTTGTTCCCTTATATGAACTCGAATAAATGATAACCTGTGTTGTAATATATTTCCATGTGAATATTTGTATTATGTTGCTGTTGCTGCTTCTGCCATTGTTATTGTTGTGGTCGTTTCTACGTTAGTTGTTTTTTCCAATATTTTTAAAGCAAAACTCGGTATAAAAACTCCACAAAAATTAGAGATGTATCACAGGACCAACAATGATACACACACACTTTCAAAGTTGACAAGATGTTAAACAGCGCCATCTGTTGAGCTTAGCTCTAGGGTAGGCGTGGTCAGTGGGTCTTTTCTGTGAGTGCGTGCAGTGGTTGCATTATTTCCGGTAATTTGCATCTGAAAACAGAAAAAACGAGGCGGAGCATAATGTCCACTGCATGCATTCAGTGTATAGCAGTCGGTTCTTTGGATCTTACGTTAGCATCACCATATATTCCGAAGCTCACCCATTCTCGGTACATTTGGTTATTAGCCGCCTTGCCGTGTTGTAATCCTCTTCCACTCGTAACAGGTGAGACTCTTTTAATTCTATTCTTCGCTTAATAATTCTTGCAAATATTCTTCTATAGAGTTGAGCTGGACAAAAAACAGTTATTACTAGGCTGCTTTAAAACACTTAAACTGGTGTTATCTAGAATGGCATTTTCTTCTATCTTTGAGTTTGACATTTATAATTTTGTTTGACAACTTCAATCATTTTGATTTTCTTGTTCTGCCGTCGTCTCGACCCCCAACTTACAGAAAGGGTCTGCACGTCTGCTTAGTCAAAAATTACGGAATTGAGGGATTATCTATAACTACACTAGTCTACTGTTCGACTTCTCCCATCCAGCAATTTAAGATGCGTTTGGTTTATGTAATTTTAATTTCGGTAAAGGTCCTACACATCGCCTTCTCCCGCTCTGACTTGTGACGAGCTGGCGTCTAGCCACGCCCTGGCCTGGTACCATTCTCGCCAGAGTTTCGTCAAGGCCTTTTATCGGACCACTTCCTGGTTTTCACTTGGCCACACGATCTCGAGAGTTGTGCGCGCGTGCGTAAATATTGGGATGGCGTTAACTCCGGGAAGCTCCAACACCGGCGCCGCAGGAGCTTCCCGGAGTTAGGATGGCGTTGGCTTTTCATTGTCTGCTTGTGGTTTATAACCGTTGTCTGCTCGTTGGCATTGAATTTTATGTCTTTCTACAGATAAAAGACTAGACTTATCCGTCTCTTACGCAGACTTGAGCAGTTGCAATGTGCAAAATTCTATTAGACAGACCTGTCTACAGCGACAGAACTACAAAAAGTGGTCCTTGTAGACGGTTTCTTTAGTACATGTTTCAATGAGAAACCATTTTCAAGAGGGGAAAAAAATGGTCTTTGTAGACAGGTGGTCACTAAAGCAGGTTTGACTGTATATATCAAGTCTCATGTACATTACACCTGATGTTTTTTGGCTCAGCATGCCATCGCTAATTAGGGCATTGGATTAGGCCACTGAAAACGAGTTTTGGATATTTTATCAAAATGTCTGTTGTCTTAATTTTATTTATGCATACACTACATTCTATAGATTAAAAACTAGGAGATTTAATTATATTAATGTATAGAAAAAGAAACAAATTGTTACCTTATGTTAAGACTTCAGAGATGTTGTGAGATTTGTAATGTACTTGTTTCAATTCAGAACCAATTAAAAATTTAAAAATTTACTTGGCCATATATCTCTCGACAGTTAAGACTTGACCATATTTATTGATTTTGATTTGGGAGGGGGCTAGTTGAACACCAAAATTAAGTTCTCAGAGATTTCCAAGTTTTTAAACTAAAGCACCAAATTTTTCAAATCTGAAGACAATAATCAATATTTTTGAACAAGCAAAAAAAAAAAAAAAAAANTGCTTAAAATTGGCCATTTTTGGTTTTGAACTCAAATCATCTACTGAAGAAGGAAATTAAAAAAAATAAACTGGCAGATTTTGTACAAGTTGTGGAGGGGAGGGGGATGCAAAGTGAATAAATGTGCCATCTTTATGCTTTTGTACAGGTCCTAAAGTTAGATGATCTCACATTTTTCACCCATTCATGCAATTTTATTTTATATTGTCCCAATCATGCCACTGTCCTATTTGCAGTCTTATATGTTGTGAATAAACAGTGCTCTTATAGTAATGTGCACCAGAGAGCCAAATACTAGTAACCCAACAGGTACCTTCGATAATAAGAAGATATTTGACTACTGGTATTTTTTGTGCATAGAGTTGCAAAGTCGTATATAGTTATGAATTTTTTCGAGAGTTCTTTTCTCAGGCAATTCTATAACGATCATTTACTATTATTTCACAGACATAATCTCACAGTCATGGGCGACAAGGCAGACCTCAGCGAAGTCTCAAGCTTCGACAAGTCAAAACTAAAGAAAACTGAGACTGCAGAGAAGAATACTCTACCAACGAAAGAAAGTAAGTTACTATGGTAACCCCCTGTTTGGTCCACACCGATCCCAATCCTGACACCAGTCATTAAAGGAAAGACTTCCTACAAGTCAAATTATTGCTATGCAGTGGGAATCTATAGCACCATGGTGTTTTAAAGGCGTTTGTCTTCCAATCAAAATGATTACATGAAAATGGTTGGAGCCAGAGACACTCGTGTTCTAGGTACAAAATCACCTAGATTTCCTTTTGAACATTTTATTAGGTTGTAGGATTCTAGATACGAAATCTTGACTTCTTGATTTTGGACTGGAACCCCTAATAAATTCTCAATTTCAATTCAATCAATTGTCCATCATATGCTTACATAAACTTGTGTTATGAAGCTATTCATAAACTGAACAAAGATTTGAGGTGACGGTGGAATTGACGAGAAAATTCAATTACCTATAGCTGTACAGTGAAATCTGATAGTCCGACTGCATGAAAAGAGACCTTTGCAGAAAGCCGACACACCCATAGCTTAACAAAATGAAGTGGCACGATAAGAGGCGTCCAGAAAGCTTAGCACATAATAGTCTGTGACATTGTGTGTCGGAATTGATTGAAAGTTTAGCCAACATTACGCTTCAATCAAGATTGGATATAGAATCTAGCTCCTATCCTAACAAAGTGGTTCTACCTCTATGTGATCAAATTCAGATTTTCAACAAAAACGCTTTTTGCATTCTAGACGCTTTTTTTCGTGCCACTATATTTGGCTCAGCTACCTGATTTAAATATCTTTTGTAAATCTATGCATTAAAGAGCCATTACACAGGTGCAGAACTTAGGATGTAGATAAATGTTAATGAGAGAATGCAAGCTGTTAATATATATCGTTTTGTTCTCTTTTCTCTTTCTCCTACAGCCATTGAGCAAGAGAAGACCTCTTAGCCCTCCATTGTTCTTCAACTCCTCCCCCCTTGTACATTGTTCTCCAACTTAGCTAGATTTTTTTAAAGATATTTTTCTGATTTAATATTATTATGAAGACGACAAAGGGTGGGATATATCACATGAACATTGGATCATGGCTACAATTCTGAGGAAAGCAACTCAAATTGGCTAGTTCGTTCATGGCTAGAGAGGCTTTTGTTCATCGAGTTATAGAATTGGCAGCAAATGTGGCATTTTGGTGTACTAATTAATATTACCAATGAGGAAAGAGATTGATGTGTGTGAAAAACAATATCATTCGTACAAAGTCAGTCTAAACGGTTTTGTAGCCAGTTGAAAGATAACCAGATGGGATTGTCAGGACAGACCGAGAGGTCTGAAGATGTATGTATTTGTGCATTATTTACTCCCATGTCTAATCAAAGATCTTCACTGC
This sequence comes from Hemicentrotus pulcherrimus, assembly GCA_003118195.1. NCBI lineage: Eukaryota > Metazoa > Echinodermata > Echinoidea > Camarodonta > Strongylocentrotidae > Hemicentrotus > Hemicentrotus pulcherrimus. The sequence goes on from BEXV01002254.1 coordinate 4,646, forward strand.
ACATCATCATCCCTTTATAACAGTACATAGAGGTGGGGATCAAATTAGGAGCAGACAAAAGCAAAAGTTTGATTTATTTACAGCTTATACAAGTCCTTGGTTTATGTTGGGCTCTCTATATATGTAAATATTCATTGTTTTGTGCAGGGCACACACACCAAGTCAGTACCATATGTTAATGCAGCTTCTTAAGTGGGATTTTAGTGGACGTATTCTGCTAGCAGTGCCTTTGCCTAAATGATTGTTGTAATGATAGTTGTAGATGTCCTGTAAGATCTTGTAAGACCCGTGAAGGAGGAAGTAGATCATTGAAGAGGAAGACGAACTCCAGATTGATTACGACTTCCGAGATTACTAATGGCACCCGCAGTAGCACCAAAGCCTAGTATCGTCCCTGGGGTCGACAGCTCACAACATGCTCTTTTTTTTCGTCGCCACAAGAAAACTGCAATACTCTTCCACAAATGTATAACAATTTACGAAAATAACCAAAAAAAAAGTTATAAAATTCTACGAGAGGCATTTATTTCTTAGGCAGCGTAGCATTTTGTACTAACATTTCTTGATGATTAGATGCACTATGTAAATGTTCACTCAACTTCACTGTAAGGTGATTTATGTGAGATCTTTGTGTCGAAGGTGTATGGATCAAACGAAGAACATTCACAAGAGTTTTGTAAAATCTTTGATTCCTTGTGATAATCAGGATTAATGTGCATGTAATGCTAGAAACCATATGTTTGCTATCAACATCTGTGCATCCATGTGAGGGTATGCCTACAGATAAAATACAATAACATCAAATGTAAAGTTTGTTTGAAATTTGTCTCACTTTGTCTGTAAAAGTCGCTATGTGAAAAGTATATTTTAGGAGTAGTTTTTGTTGAAAGGTAGCCACAAAATTTTAAAACGGTTCTTTTCAAAATTTTCAAACAGAACCAGTAAACTGGCAAAGATCTTATAATGCAAAAACTACTCTTAGAGAATGATATGATGGCTAATTACCGGTAGAGATAAATGTATGTCTGGGAGAAGTAAAGTTGTGTAGATATTGACAAATGTTTCATGAAAGGAGAAATGAGAGATCGATTTGAAAAGTGTATGATTAATAAGGGCCAAATACTGTGAGTGGGGCTGGAAAGAGTTGAAATGCCGANGAGATGTAAAAGTGATTTAAAAGAGGAAAAACAAATCTTGAGAGCTGACTGAAAGTGGGGTTGTAAAGAGTTGTACTGTGTTCTTTGAGTGCTGTAAAGAGTAACTGAGACTGAAAGAGATAAAGAGTGAGAGGTAAAAGTAATGAAATGAGGAAAAAAAGATATTGTCTTCAAGGGAGAATATTGTCTGCTGGGAGCCAGGGCCCTGTTTCATAAAACTTATTATCAATAACAAGTTACAATCACTGTTATAAGCTACTGAAAATAATGGCATTTGATTGGCAGAGTGCAAATTTGCCATAAAAAGTCTAGTATCCGTTATTGAAAGCAAGTTTTATTAAATGGGGGCCCAGAATTCAAAATTTGGAGTTTCTTCTGGCTCTGAGCAGATAATACAGGTACAAGATGATCCAATTCGTCGCTGTTTTCACGAAGTGACGGTAGTGAAAACAAATTGCATTCACTTTGCGTGACGATTTTCCTCACTAGCTACCGTCACTTCGTGAAAATAGGGACGAATTGATTCATTTTATACATGTTGCTTTCTGACATAATTGGAATACATGGACATTTCTCCTGATACTGACAAAATTATGGACAGCCATTGGAGTCTTAAAATGAAATATATTCAAAAGCTGAAATTCAAGTATTTATGACTTTTGATAAATTCCACATCCAGGACATGATATCTCCTTGATGATAGAAAATATGAATGATTTGAATAAACAATTGGTGCCTTTCGAAATAACTGTTACAAAATATTTTCAAAGATGCTAATGGCTTTCCAGAATTTTTAAGTCCAACTTAGAGTTAAGTTCGACCTAGGATCTTTGTGAAACACCCCCCAGATCTCTATTTCTCCCCTTGTTCACTGTATACTACTTCCTACCATTATTCATTATCATTCCATTTCTTATTTTGCTTCCTTTAAAACTTGCATGTAAAGTGAAACCTGTATGTAATGACCACTCAAGGGAGACGAGGAAAGTAATCTTTACAGACAGACGGTCTTTCTATACAGGTGATCGCTTAACCCGTTGACTACGGTACTGAATTGTATAGGTCCCGTAGGCTTAACACAGGGACCACCAGGTTCCTGTAAGCAAAGGGTTAAGTAGGTTCCACTGTACATCTAATTTCTAGCTTCTCTGTTTTGTCTTCCTCCTTTCTCCATCTTTTATTCATATATTACTCCTTTTTAGGAAATTGACTCCTTTTCTATCCTTCATAAATAATTCAAATCTTTCATTATTTACCAATTCTTGTCTTTTCTTTTCTGTTTACCTCGACCCTTTTCCAGACGGCCGTTCCATATTTTGTGGTTTGGCTCAATAACTTGCATTCTGAGCCCTAAAAGATATATCGGATCCATGAGTAGAACAGGTGGAAACTTCTGCACAAACTATCCATTTTTGTTTCATGATCATATTGCATTAGATGCCACAAATGTTGAAAACGAAATAAGCTTTAAAGTCCTTACATTGGCAACACATTGAGAAGTTTAAAATATTTGCTCACTAATTCAACTTTTTTCACACAAAAAAGTTCCTACCCAGGTATATTGTTTACAGAAATGTTCAATCTTATTAGAATTGTGTACAAATTATAGAGTTGCCAATTTGAAGAACAACATCTGATCAATTTAGCCCTACAAATAAGCACTAGTTTTTTCATTAAAGGTAAAGACCAGTATTGGAAACGCCCCAATTTCAAAAAATGAAATGGAAGCTCTCATTACCAATCATGTGAAAGAATACGTTTTGACTAATACATGATGATACAAAATTTGCCGGGAAACCGCCTACTTATTTATATATTTGGTAAATTTGTTTCTGTCATGGTCTGTGAGAGATATAGGGTAGTCCCATATACATCTTTCTGTGTATAGTGCTTGTAACTTTATGAAGAATGGGCCAAATTTCTTATCATTTTGATGATTCCAGAACCTTGCAGATGCTAGATAATCAACATTTTCTGATCGATTCCACAACATTTCTTTCACAATGCAATCGCATGACCATAACTGGTCTTTACCTTTAATATCCTACATACTTTAGCTATTTGATGATCTGTTCTACATCCATGTCAAATAGACATGGCATGCACCATTCAGAAAACACCTTTCCCTTTGGGGTTTTTTTATGCCTTGATTTTTTCCCTCTGTGTTTAAAATTATTTTTCCTTCCGTGTTTAAAATTATTTTTCCTTTTACGTACAGTATCCATCGTACATAGCGCCTACATGTGTACATCAATGCCCTTCAAATCTGACCCTATTTTCTATCACCTCTAATAAGAGCCCTTTCAGTTATCAATATCATGATCTCTATCAATGCCCTTTATGTATCATTAATTCTCTCTCTTTCATTCATAATTTGCATTATTGTGGATTTGATTATCTCCCGCTCTCTGCCCGCTCACATCTTTCACACTGCTTCCCATTCTCTCCATCCAATAACAAACAACTTTGTTATCATTCTCTATCACCTGCACCTTCTGCCCTTTCAACCATTCCACCTCTGTCATTCTTAATTCAGAGAAAGTTAATTTCTGGTAAAAGACACATCATTTTGTGAGCATTTAATCTTTTTATATCAGTTTGTAAAGAATATTACAGTTACATTTCTCCCAGAAACTTGCTCTTATAATGAAGACGTGTTTCAAATATGTTGAGGAAGAGTTGAAAATTTTGGACCAAACTTTTATGCCACAAGTTTGTCTAACCTAATGTACCTATTTCTGTGACCGGTGCCTGCAGAATTTTGATGATTACCAAACCTTACAGCATACACTAATTCCTATGTGCTACATGATCAAACTTTCCCAATAGCTTCCAGTAGGTTTCTTTCCCAATATAATCACATGACCAGAATTAAAATTAATCTTTAATTCCATCCTGATCCCCACGTCTCACCTTTCTTCAGTTGATTTTGGTTATCCTTCCGTTTCTTGTCTGTTTTCTTCTTCCTTCACACACATTCTTAATCTCACAGTTGCATGGAAAATCACACATGACCTCAGACGAATCAATATTTATAAATGTACAATTATTTCTTTTATTAAGCCAAATGATTTCCAATAGACCAGTTCACATATGCACTGCAATTTCATGCAAACCTCAACATCAATGGTTGTTCATTAAGCCAAAATCTTACATTTCATTGAGCCTGCATTGTTAGCACCATATTGAAATACATAAAAATGAACAAACCAAACCTAAAACATGTAAAATTGAACTTGGAAGGGGTATGAAGTGATGTGTGCGAAGCGCCAAGTCTTTTGTTTTTCAGGTCCAGGTCTTGCTTAAAGGGCTCTAGGGTTCTTATATTCTTTATTACTTAATATTTCAGAAATTATCTTGGTCTGATAATAAATATTAACTATTTGCTAATTTTCAAACCTGTACAATAGAATTTCCAACCTGCAGCGATTTTCAAACCTGTACATTAACAATTCAAATTAACACGTCGCTGTTTTAATACATGTTTAAACCCCTTGCGGGCCACCCTCACTATACTGTAATACATAAAAATGCAGTATTATAATTTCAATGCATATGTAAATTGGTCTATTGCATTTTCATATGAGCATGTCTCATGAATACATGCTTAGCATCTTGCAAAAAAAGAGAGCAAAAGTTGAACGCCTTAGTGAAATCAGATCTTGTTCCTCGTTTCATCTTTTGACCAGAAAAAAAAATCAATTATCAAAAATTATGGAAAAGCAATGAAAATTACATAAAATATATGATAAAATTATGATGGAATTCTCATAGCAGCTACTATTCGCCACAACATTTTTTACTAAAAAAATAATACAATCTTGGTTTGGTATGTCACTCATGTTACTCTATAAAACACAGATTAAAAAGACAGTTCGTACTTAAAATATCATATTATTGAAGTTACAAACTGCCTCAAGGAACATGATTGCCTGATTTTCGATAAGGATCTAGTTCCAATAATAAAGATTTAAAAACGAACTTGTTATTAAAGAAAAAATGAGATAAAAGTTAACTCTATGAAGCCTGGAGTGACATGTTGTGTTATAAATCAATGCAAGTTTACTAGTTTAAACCAATGAGAATTAAGATTCTTAACCATTTTAAAGTTTTTTCATCCCAGTGATAGGGCATTGAAAGGAGGACCCTTCGTATGTTATGAATCTCATTTTACTCTTGAAGGGCTGGTCAGAAATACCTAAATACCATGAGTGATAATGATTAAAATCGTTCCCAAGTCACTCCCATGTTGTTTATATAGAAAAGTGTTAAAAATCCTGACAGTTCTGACATCAATGATTAATGAAAATGAGTCTCCATCAATATTAAAGTTTATTGTCTCATTGGGCAAGTGATTTTTGTTTTTAAAGATAAACCACAATGATAATATCTGTGAGACTATACTTGCACTCTTTCGATATATTTCATGATTCAGCTTCGCAAAAGTTATGTCCCCAATTGAGATAATTTACGGTAAGCACAAATGATACAACAGTGATTTTTGCAATTCGCAATTCATTGTTGCGGCACGAATGGCTGTAGTTACTTAAGTTGAAAGTTACTTTAGTTGAAAGTCATTGACTTTCTGGTTTTACAGCCCCATGAACAACATGGCTAGCTTCCTCGAATCATTGTAAGCCTGAGACAGGATGCGGGTTATCGGTTTCCAATGGCTTTGTTTTAATACTTGGACTTGGATCTTGCTTTCTTTGCGGGAGGTTCATCCTGTTTGTCATCTTGTCCTGGTGTTTCTTCTACCGCAGGAACACTGAACCCAGGAACCTACAAGGAAAAAAAGAATAACAAAAACAGGAGACCATCAATGTTTTCTTTTCCTACAGATACCAAGAACTGTTAAAAGGAATATCTTCACATTTGTGCATGAAAATAAAAGGTGATTAAATAAGTCACTGTCTTAAAGTATACTTCTTTGCAAAGTGACTAGTACTAGCAATGAACTGTTTTTTCACATCATAGAAGTTATTGTATTTTAATATTATTAAACTTTTAAACCAGAATTTAAATAATCATCAATAAACACGAACATAAAATGATTTTGGATGACAACATTTATGCATGAAAATTCAGACAGTGGAATCAAAGCCTGCTTCGCATGGATAAAGTCAAGACTCCACAGAATTTGACTGTGTGCCAGGAGCAATGGGACATATACGATTCCAGCATGGGAAGTTTGGACCAGCTAGGTTCTGCTTGCTAACAAAGGGCATCTTTCAAAGTCTGGTACATTTCAAATTCAATTTCAAGGTTTCCCAGCATACTTAGAGTAGTCTTCACTTACAGACTGTTTAGACTAGAGCCTGAGGCTGAGACAACACTTCTTCAACTGTATGACAGCAGGCCTCTCGCTAAGAAATTAAAAACGCGTGGCGCGACCCGAGGGAAAATTTGACCACCACCCCCCCCCTAAAAAAAGAAGTAAAAAATAATTTTATTTTTGATTTTGTTTAAATTTTAATTATTTTTAAAATAATTTTTTTTATAAACAAGTATTACAAGTAATGTGATAAATTTTTATCATGGTATTATATTCCTGGTTATTGTCATATTTACCCTTGCACTCAGTAATCTAAATTATCAATGTTATTTTTATCTGTCTATGTTGGAATTTGTGAAATTTGTTATCCAATCTTACGAAGAAAACAAAATGAGAATGATCCTAGTTGTTTAGATTTTTTTAAAGAATATTGCATTTTCTTATTTTCACAAAAATTGCAGTTGGTACTCAAATTTCTGCAAGTCTTTATATTCGAGTAAAATAAATTCTCTGTCTCAAAATGAAATTTATACATCGGTCAATGAAAGTTTGATTTAAGGACAAGCTAAGCTATCTGCACACAATACCATACCTGCCAACCCTTACAAATAGT
>BEXV01002255.1:11603-32298 GCA_003118195.1 Hemicentrotus pulcherrimus
CCCCCCCCCCCCCCCCGCCCCCTTCGACCCCGGGTGCGCGATTGTGTACAAGGTGGACTTGAACGTGAAGTTCTGCTCCAAAGATGACCGTTTGAATAGATTCGGTGTCACTTCTGAGAAAACACTAATAAAACGAAATTTACCTCCGAAACACCGTCCCCTAGCAGTCCCTTGAAAGTAAAAATATGTATATAGTACATTTATATTTGAGAGGATGTAAAGAAAGCTATATGGATAACCACAAATAGAAACATTACAACTATTTTGTGTGGTAAAGAATTTATACAAGCTACGTTTACATATCCAACAAAATAACTGTAGCTAGACATCTTCATTAGTCATAATTATAATTGCTTCTTATTCTATAACACACTTCATCTATCACATGCAGAGTGGCCACTCCATAAATGTTTTTGCCAAGTAACAACAATGTATTATATAAATGAATGATTTTATGACTATAACACATAGTTAATGAATCTCACCTGCTTCGTATTAGCAGCGTGTGCCATGCGGTCGAGATTATGAATTATTCATGTGACACTATATACTCTTTTCACACTGGTTTTGCTTAACCCCGTACTTTGCTTAGCCCCGTACTATCCTTAACCCCGGACTACCTTTTTTGGCTTTTCATACTCTTTTCACACTGGTTTTGCTTAACCCCGTACTTTGCTTAGCCCCGTACTATCCTTAACCCCGGACTATTTTTGGGGGCTTTTCACACACGCTGTTTTTAGTCCCGTACTATAGCGCTTATTCCGGAATAAGAAAATTCCCGCTGTTCTCACTGCATTTCGTTAACCCCGGATATCGTGAATGTTACGATTGGACATACTTAGCTTCTGGCCAGCTGCGATACGCTCCATTGCGTAGTAGTGGACTATTTTTCGTTTCTGTTCTCATTCATTTGCTTAGCACCGCAATTGCGGGGTTAGCAGGAGTTAGCACCACAATTGCGGAGTTAGCCCTGCTATTTTGCAGGGTTAGTTAACCCCGTACTATAGGTGGGGTTAGCCAACTTAAGCCCACTTTGGTAAAAACCAGTCTGAACAGAAAGTGGAATAGGCTTAACCCCGTACTATAGTACTGTTTTCACACTGGCAATATTTTGCTTAACCCCGTACTATAGGTGGGGTTAAGGGGGGGGGGGGTCTTAGCCCCACCTACAGTACGGGGTTAAGCCTATTGCCAATTGCCAATTTCTTATATTTCAATGGATTATGATTGCCTAAACCCTCTTTTTGAAGAATCCGATTGCTGTCACTGTGTCAGCCTTGAGCATTTTAAGATATATGACGTCATACAAAATGGCCGCCAAAGTACATGATTTTTCTCTAAAAATGTATAATAAATATATGATAAGATTTTTCTACAATTTTGGGCAGCCAAATGTCTGTATCTCTCCAGGACCATCACTTACAAATTGTTTCGTGATGTTGCATGGCCATAGATGACAAGCTAATTTGCATATTTTGAAATAGCGCTCTCTATAGATATATTAATTTTGCATAAAAATAGGTGTGCTAGCCAAATGCTAAATTCTTAGATCTACGTCAGGTTAGACACATGTTAAATGCTTCGTATACATGGAATAATTACGATTGTGCTGCATTTATCTTACATCTGTTTTGGTCTAAATTAAGATACATGTAAAGAAACAAAAAAAGATCTACAAGAGAATCAGTAAGAAGTGATTTTACGGTACACATTATTTTTCTAAGGCTTTATTTAGACCAGCATTGCTCCAGCGTCAGTGAATGATGATAAAGCAGTTGGCATCAGTACCAGACAGATGCATGAGTTTCAACAGAAGTTACATGGGGGATTCTATGACACGATTTTCAAGAAAGTCTGCGACGGGTACCTGACAGACATTGTCAGCCCATGCAGACACCAACTGCCAAAGCGTTTCTGGAGTTTCATAAACGGCAAGCGATGCGATGCCTCAGGATTGGCTCCATTGAAATGAACTAATGGAATGACTTACTCAGATAGCCTCTCAACTATCAGTTTTCATCCATCTTCAACTGCAATGAAGATATGACTAGTCTGAGAGACAAAGGACGAAGCCCCCACCCAACCATGGATCACATTACTATCTCTCCACAAGGGGTTCTGAAGATCCTGTCTGAGCTTGATGTTCATAAAGCCACTGGTCCTGACATAATTCCAGCCAGACTTCTGACCACCAAACTGACACCTTTTTCACTCTATTCTTCCAAGCTTTCCTTAACCAGAGCGTGCATACCTGGTAAATGGAAGATGTCTATAGATATTGATCCCACTTCAAGAAAGGTGACCGTAGCAACCCAGAGAACTACATACCTGTCCCTCGGACGTCAGTAACCTGTAAAATACTAGAGCACATCGTTCTTAGCAGCAACATGAACCACCTTGAAAGCCACAACATCCTGTCTGATGCACAACATGGCTTTCGAAAGAAGCGATCCTGCGTCTCACCACTTGTCCTTACTGTCTTGGACCTCGCCAAATGCATCGATGCCAGAGACCAATTGGACATGACACTCCTTGGTTTCTCCAAAGCATTTGAAAAGGTTCCCCTACACAAGCTCCAATTCTATGGAATGTGGGAACACACACACGCTTGGTTTTCTGGCTTCCTGAGTAACAGGACCCAGTAGGTGTTATTGGCAGGACCCATCTCCAACACCAGCCAAGTAACATCTGGCATCCCGCAAGGCAGCGTTATAGGCCAGATGCTGTTTCTCCTCTTCCTCAACGATCTGCCAGCGTACCTCTCCCCAAACCCAACAGTCAGGCTCTTTGCTGACGATAGTATGCTATATACATCAACATCAAGACAGAGGAAGATGCTTAACGTTTCCAAGAGGATCTTGACTCACTGCAACGCTGGGAGCGTGATTGGCTGATATAATTCATCCCACATAAATGTCAGGTTCTACATGTCACCAATAAACGAAAACCCATCATCAAATCCAACTCCATCCACGGACAGACACTAGATGACAAAAATATAGCAAAGCATCTAGGTGTAGAGTCTCAGAAAAACCTCAGCTGGAACCCATGTATCAACATTACTAGCAAATACTCCAACTCCACCCGTGCCTTTCTTCAAAGAAATATGACCTAGAAAGGTTAAACAATTGTGATACGATACTCGCCTTTAACCAATCATGGAGTATGCCATCATATGGAACCCTTACACTCAAACAATTAGCGATCATCAAGAAGCTTGAAATGGTTCAACGGCGCTATGTCCGCTCCATCTGCAACGACCACCACAGGACAAGCAAAGTAGAAGCAATCCTGAACCAGCTCAAGTGACCAACATTACAAGAACGCAGGGCACAGGCCCAGGTGGTGATGATCTTTCGCATCAACAACTCGTTGAAAGACTTTCCACATACTTTCCTCACTCCATTAACATCCATGCACAGAGGGCGTTCCAAGAAGATAATTGTTCCTTTTGCCTGAACGCTTGTCTAAAAGAGGAGCTTCTTCCCCGATACAATAAGACTCTGGAACTCCCTCCCTTTGAACACCGCCAATTGTACCTCTGTTTAACAGTTTCAAGCAAGTGTATCTATCACTAAACAGTCCAATCCTAGAGAGGCATGCCCTGTTGCAGTTGCTGCAGACAAAGTTCACGTGTGGCTGTGCTGTTGAGGCCGTGGTTAGCTGCCGTCTTTGTTGTCTTTTCTTCTCCCACTGTTCTACTCTCCTCTGATCACTCCTCTGTATACATGTCTTCACAGTGCATCTCCATTTGGGGCAGTCTGGAGCATAGGCTTCCCATTTAGTAGGGTTGATTTCACTGGCCTTCATATGCCTCCTGCACACATCCTCGAAGCGGAGGCCAGGTCTTGTAACAGTCCTGGTCCTAGTCGCTAGTTTTCCGTACAAGATGTCTTTTGGAATGCTGCCGTTCGACAGACATGACCAAGCCATATCTCAGTCGTTGTTGTGATAGAAGAGCGTAGATGGTCATCCCTCCTGGTCTTGCCATTTGATGCCTAGGATTCGCCTCAAGCAGCGGAATTGGAAAACATTCAAATGGCGCTCCTGACGTGCATACAGGGTCCACGACTCACTGCCATACAGGCTTGGGAGATCTTCATTTTCGTGTTGGTGGTTAGTAAAGTGTTCTTCCAGGCCCGCTTTGAAAGTCTAGCCATCTTGGTTCCTGCCTTGCCAATGCGATCATTGAGCTCGAGATCAAGGTAGAGGCATGATACATGAAGCCGAGGTTGGTGAAGTATTCAACCACTTGGAGGGTGTAGTTTAATCAGGGATATGAGAGTTACATTGGAGTATTCAAAAGTCTATGACACCAAGTTGATCTACTCCTGAGTAATAGGACTGCAGGCAAGTTCAAGATATGTCAATATCAAGAATATTTTGTCATTGAAGCTTTCACCAGTCCCAACAGCACTCTTTGATGATTCTGAATACATGTGCACTCCCAAGTCAAAGGCAAATTTGAAAAATTTGACAAAGGTTGACGTGTTACTTGAACAACCTCAGTCCGTTTGATGGTTGTGCTCTACTCTGGATTAAAATCTGATGATCTTTGCTTGCCACTAGGGTATGAAGTCATGATGAATCAAGAGTCATCTAAATGAGTCTTCCCACCTCCCTGCTGCCCTCCCAGAAACTACTGATAACAAAATACAGTTGATCGACATCATATATGCGTGATTCTGCAGAATGATGAGGTGTTCAGAAATAGGCAAAAGCACAGGCCGGTCATTACCGGTCAAGATGAGGTATGTGTTGAAGTGATATCAGGCAGCAATGTCATATGCCAAGGAAAGTCTTTCCATAACACATGAAGAAGCGACAACATCATAGTACAGAAAGCGATTCGAATTGCTGCTAATGAGAAAAGGTATGTTATGGGTCCTAGCTCTGTTAGGGTTAGGGTCCATCATTATCTACATGAATAACTTAGAACGCCAATGATTATGGAGTCATCAAAGAGCGAGCTGTTATTGACATTACTGCCACTGTACACACGTTAGGTGATATCATTCCATCTATGTTGGCAGGACATGCGTTGAGGGGATGCGACATTGCTGGGGCATACTTTGGGATTGAAAAGGGTACATGCATTGCTGAAAGTGATGAAGCAGAAGATTTGTCTCCCTTTGAACGCAGTTGGCAAGAGAGCTCATTTGCAAACATGTGTGTGGAAGCATGCCTTACAAGTTACAGTCACGATGCACATCATTGGATCCTACAAAGTATGGCTTTGCAAAAGAAGAGGAAACCATCTCACAGCTACAAATGTTCAACTCGCACTGGACAACATATTAAGGTTTATAAGCTGCACTTGCGCGAGTGGAAGCCTATGTAATTCATCACGGTGCCAATTCAACAAAGCAAAACTAGCATGCACAATTTTCTGTGGTTTTTTCGCCTCTGTGGAATGTTGTAACGATCAAACTGAAGCAGTAAATGATAACCATTTGAGGGTAACCATGTTTGGTCATTTTGGGTGGATATTTCGCTATATTAAACTCATAAATTCCCTTGTAATTAAGAGAGGAAGTTTTCATGGTAGGTTCATATAAAAGAATCTATTACCTCAAAATACAAATCAAGTTTCTAAATGCTGTCACTGAAAATATTTAAAACCATATGCGACCTTATATCTATGGGACAGAAAGCATGACATTCTAACTTGTTTTCTTCGAGTATTAAAGTTAAAAACCAGTTATGGTCATGCGATTGTATTGTGAAAGAAATGTTGTGGAATCGATCAGAAAAGGTTGATCATCTAGCTGCATATAAGTATTGGTGTGTACTGCAAAGTTCTGGAATCATCAAAATGATTAGAAATTTGGCCCAGTCTTGGTAAAGTTACAAGCACTGCACACAGAAAGATGTATATGGCACTACGCGATATCTATCAGGTCCAAATAGATATAATAATTTACAAAATATTTCAATTAGTCGGCGGTTTCTCGGCAAAATTTGTATCATCACGTATTAGTCCACACATATTATTTCACATGATTGGTGATAAGAGCTTCCATTTCGTTTTTTGAGAGGGGGGCGTTTCCAAAACTGATCTATACCTTTAAAGTACAAAATAACAAAAAAATCACACCAAAATGTGGTGCACAATTTTTACTAATTGTATTCAGTGCGTCTGACTTTTAATTTTTAATTTAATTGGCCATCATTTAAAGTTATGCAAGTTAAATTGTCTATAGAGGGCGCCATTCTAAATTATGCAAGTTTACATGCCATTTGTGATCAAACAACATCGCCAATTTTTATTTAATGATGATCCTAGACAAAATCAAGATATTTGACTAATTTTTAATGTAGAAAAATACTGTAAACATTTTTGTTATCATTAATTTTGGTAAAAAAGGGTATTTTGGCAGCCATTTTGTGTGACGTCACATATCTCAAATTGCTCAAGGCTGACAGAGTGTCAGCAATCGGATTCTTCAAATTGATGGTCTAAAGAACTATAATTTAAAAAATAAAAACTATAGACCCTAAAACAAGGTATATCGAGATGGCTGCCGGACTAGTATAAGTGGGGCTAAAACCCCCCTTAACCCCACCTATATAGTACGGGGTTAAGCAAAATATTGCCAGTGTGAAAACAGTATTTGTTATAGCGATGAATACTGCCCTCTCTCTTCGATGGCGCAAGTCCTGACAGAAAAAAATCGCGTCCGGGAATGCCTGCGGTCTTATATAAATGTTAAAAGATTGGAAAGAGAGGCAATATAAAAATACTTACAAAATCATGTTGGAAAATATGATATTGCTGTTATAGATTTAGAATTTATCTAAAGATATGGAGTCCATGAAAATAACAAATAAGTTTATAAAATCGAGTGGGAGAAGTTTGAATAAACGATTGTTCAACTTTTCACAACTTCAATTTCAATCTTATGTTGTTATAGTGTATAGTTATAGCGTTTTTAACAAAAATGTGAAGACACCATCAGTGGTGGCTAATTTCGGCAGTTCGTCGACCCGCGCCGCGACTCTACCGTGTAGTAAAAGCCATGCAAGTATCAATATGTAAAAAAAAACTGTATGGCATGCAAGCAATGCTTGGTTAATACGTGATATAGTTTTCAACTTGCATTCCCATTAGAAATATATCTGTGTGAAAAGCTTATATTCTTTTAGCCAGGGATAGACTCCACGTTCAGTTGTAACCTACCAATTTATTCCTTTTTATAAGGTCCAGTTCCTCTAGACGAAAGCAAAAGACAGAATGAGAAAACACCAAATCCTATACCGGAGAGGACATTATACAGTGTTTTAATTCGTGCGTATTTGGCACAAAAATTGGGATTCTGAGTCGTTAATAGGATATCACTTTATTCAGCACAGAGCTTCTCAAATCTCATGTTCCCGAAATGATATTGATTTCTAGCAGTGCTGAAGATATATGTAAAAAGAAATATCTTAATTGAATTCTTACGATAACATTTCAATCTCAATTGTGGAATATATAACAAAAATTATAACAAAAATCAAAATTATTATTCAAATCAACACAATGATCGTACAAATGACTAAGCATAATATATTCTCCCTGACTGTCTCTCATGTAGGGTGAACTGTATTCATCGATGAAAACATAGTATGGCTACATCTATCTTATGGTAGGCCTACTTAAAACTGTAGGCAGACATGTACCGATATTATTTATTTTACAGACCTTAACAGGAGTCACTCCACTTATGGTTGCCGCAAGGGGAGGACATCTGGACTGTGTACGTCTGCTGCTCGAAAACAATGCAGATATTGAGACAGAAGATGCAGAAGGGTGGACAGCCCTCCATTATGCTGCAGCAAGGTGATCTGTTTATACAAAATTTTTCATACTTTAATAGTTCTACTAATTTTCGCCATGACTGTATCACAGAATATGATTCAAATGTATTAAAACATTCATCATTTTGATAATCAAAGCAAAATAATATATTTTCTTTTTCTTTATAACATGATATTTCTTTAGATCCCATTTTATCGGTAGGTTTATTAGTGATTGCATAGGACATTTAGATTTGACAATGAATGCAACACAACCAAAAGTTCCCCTCCACGTCCATTTTGCCTTTTATAAAAAAAAAAAAAGGTATGTAGTTTGATTTGGGGGGGAAAACATGATGCGGAAATAATTATGATAAGTAAATCTCAAAGAAAACAGAATTTCCGTTGTTATCTTAGAAACATAATATTACTAAATAAAGTGAAAAACATTGACAGTGTTCATAAATACTTAAAACATAAGGTTCGTAAAAATATATATACATAAATGCGTCTTATGCTATATTTTTTTAATAAAGTGGGAATGAAACAATAATGAAGAATCTACTGGATCGGAAAGCAATTATGAGCACGAGACTTTCTAGAAGAGGCCAGTCACCAATAAGTATTGCACTAAGCTCTGGCAAAGCTGATACTGCACGGATTCTTCTTGATAAGGTATATGTAGCTGTAAGTCAATCAGCTTGTGTTAATTACTATACATCTGATTCATTACCAATAATACCACCATCACTCATAATATACATTCTCTCCCACTACCTGTACTATTTATAACTCATCAACATCAATACCCTTTCCCATCTTAGTCTTGCTGTTTATAGGCCTTCTGATATTACTAGGGAATAGTGTCTCTCTTTTTTTATGATGGTGTTAACAAGCCAATAGTACATGTATATTACCTTATATTATAATAAAGATAATGTAAGTAATGATAGACAACAATGTATTATGTACTAAGTGTCATCGTTTGTATGAATACTGATATCATATATATATATTGACGGAATCAAAATTCATAAAAGGTAGCACCATCATTGCGTGACAATATTTCAATTCCACCATTAACATGTGTATGTGTGGGGTTTTTTTTCACAGGATGCAAACTCTATACATCACAGCGACAGTGCAGGTCTAACACCCATTCACCATGCTACTATAAGCGGGCTATCATCAATCATTGAGGAGTTGTTATCATTAGGTGCAGGTGTAAATCCTCAGTCACACGATGGCCAGACACCCTTACATGTTGCCATCAGACTATGCCACTGTAAGAAAAGACAGGTTGAAGTGACGACAGCTTTGCAGAAGGTTACGTATTTTGTCCCTTTTTTTTTTCTTTACAGAAACCTGTTAGGCTTTCTTAAATGGACTGGGTAACATTGTTCAGATGAGAGATAGTGGTTCTAAGGTAGTGACTTCGATGCTAGATGTACACTTAAAGATAATCTGAAAATTTGAGTGAAAACGGACCATTATTCATGGTACAAATTGGGAAAAACTGATCTGATCGATTCCTTAATTCTCCCAACTAGGTCTAGAGCTAGATCTATAGAACAATTTAATTACATTTTAGGTGAATGGAAATCTCACAAAGCAATAAAATGGCTCTGCATTCCATTCCAGACATTTAAGTGTTGACAGATTTTTTATAGCCTGTTTTATGTCTTTTTTTCATGGAAAAACGGTTGGGGAAAATTCAAAAATGGTTGGGAGAATTTACTGTTAATCACTGTTAGAGGGTGCCTCCCATCGACGCCTTCATATAAAACCATAGATATCTTTGTGGTTTGAGAATTTTTTCAGGATTTTTTGCCTGTCAGAGGGTTAGTACAGTAAAAGGAATATAGTAAATAACATTTTATACAAAAATTAAGAAATTTTTGTCATCAACCTTCAACAATGTTACCCAGTCACTTTAACAAATGGGCACACATTGTGCGTGTGTGTGTGTGCGTGCGTATGATTTATTATACTTTTACTAGAGAAGTGTCGTAGTCGGGTGATTTAAGCACTTGACTTGAAATTCAAAGGTCGTGGTTCGATCCCCGACACGGCACTAATGTCTTTTGGCAAGACATTAATCTACATTTGCAACTCAATACCCAAGAGAGAAATGGGGACCCAGTAGAATGACGAAATCATTTGTGTTAGTAATTGCCTATGCCCTCATGGCGACCATAATGGTAGGAATACTCCCCAGGGAGTGGAGATGATGCACATTTTGCGTGAATGAATCCGATGACCGGGGTAATAACATTTGTAAAGCGCTTAGAGACGATATACTATATTAAGCGCTATGTAAATCCAAGTTTTTATCATTATTATTATTAAACCGATTCTCTGAATATCTGCCCGTTGTGGATTTTGGAAGGACAAAAAGAAACTTGATCATGAACATTATACAAATAATCGTCAGTATCTGTGCGTATGTGTTACTGTGTTTTTGTTTGATAGTTTTCCGTTGTTAAATCATAACAATTTACAAAGACCTAACATTAGTAACATGTGTAACCTCTCCGTTTGTTTTATTTCATGGTTTCTTTTTTAAATCTTGTCATTGACTTACAAGGTAATTTGT
Organism: Hemicentrotus pulcherrimus; assembly: GCA_003118195.1. Classification (NCBI taxonomy): domain Eukaryota; kingdom Metazoa; phylum Echinodermata; class Echinoidea; order Camarodonta; family Strongylocentrotidae; genus Hemicentrotus; species Hemicentrotus pulcherrimus. Next base: position 21,979 of record BEXV01002255.1, read on the forward strand.
GTGCATATTTGTCGTGCGTGTTCGTAGATGTGTGGACGAAGCCATCGAATGACGATGGGGCGAACACGTGTTCATGTATATGGACATGTAGATGTATTATTATTATTATTATTATAGTAGTGGTAGTAGTAATAGTAGTAGTCCTCCCATTGTCGTTACTGTGTTCATTACCCATTGTCATTGTCATTATTTCATCTTACAACTAGATAATGACATGTATTAACTAGCTGCAAGTATTAAAGTAATACAATCATAATAATCTCGTTCTGGGAAATTAAAAATGTAGAAAACGTGTTGGAATGTAAGAAAGACACTTAATCTAGGCATTCTGTATTTGTTTGTCTGTGTGTTTCACAATAACATAGTTCCTGCAGTTACGAAATCATAAGACCTTAACCTTTTCATGCATTAACGAAAAAGATACAACAAGAGAGTGATGATGACATATCCCCCGCGGAGGCTCTGATACAATTCCTTATAAATCAAGGATCCAAGATCGACATCAAGGATAACGAAGGTTTTACCCCGGTACAGTATGCCAGAGATGAGCGCATTAGGCAAATGGTTGTACGGAGGTGAGAACATTATAAAGAATTAGTTAATCAGGCTCCGTAAATTACGATTCTGCTTAAAATTTATAATTTAAAAAAAAATCATCAAATCAAGGAAATAATATCTCAAAAATATGACCACAGAATTAATGTATAAAGTTCGTACAATTATTGTATGGCCATGCTGATAAATCAATGGATATTTCATGTGATTTGTGTCGATTGCCTATTTTATTTTCATAATGTTGTTGTTTTTATTTCCGTATAATAAAATCAGAATCAAATACATATAAAATAATCATACAGAGAAAAACAAAAAGGGAAATTATACGGCTGGTTGCCCATATTCAGCTGCAACTATAATTGTTGCTGCTGGTCTTCCATGGGGCCAGTTTACAATATGCAAAATATACATAATATTAAAATCTAACAAAATAAATAATTACAAAGTATCAGTCGAAAACATAATACTAATACTTAAAGGAAAAAGAAGAAACAAAAACAAAACAAAAACAAAACAAAACAAAATAAAAACATCATATAAACATACATAAAAGAGGTACAACAAAAAGGTGATTATAATCTGTTTAGGTTAGTTTTAAAGGTGGCAAATCAACGCAATGTTTATACATTACTGTAATAATAAAACAAGATAATATACGGCGTCAAACGTGCATGTATGATAAGTAATACATCCCAATTACAAATAGACTCGTACAACCTTCTTTATTTTTTTGCAGCTTATCCGAAGATGATGTTCATGAATTCCGCGGTATGTATTTTATCTGATTTTCAGTAGCTTTACTTTTCACTAAGATTTCATAAAATCCACTGTTTTGCCCTTTTTGGTTACCTTGTCCCTTTTTTCGTATGAAAAAAAATGTAGATCTACCGATTGCAAGATTTAATGTTAGTCATCGTCGTATTGGCTGTGAAGGAGGGATTCTACATTTGGACAGCTGTGACGTCACTATGTCGATTCTACCAAGGACAGTGCAGGCTGGCACTTGCCACGATGTATCTATAGCTCTAGTTACTGATGATCCCCCACCTATCCGAGAGGGAGAGTTTCTTACAGGCCATGGCATTGGAATCACATTCCCTGCACAGTGGCGCTATTCCAAGAACCAGCCTATAACGTTAAGTCTCCCTCATGCCGCAACATTGCTGAAGTCAAACGATGTTCATGCTGACATTATCTGGAAACAAACTAAATCAACCTCAGGTTAGTTGTTAATAGGAGGATTCAAGATGAAATTCAAATGACTCTCTTTCTTGACGCAGTCTCTCTTATTTATATATTTTTCCATCAAAATAATGCCCGTTTCTTATCATCATTTCTTCAATATGCGAATGTTGTAAACGAGAAATTAGCAACGAATTGATTTTTTTTTTTTGGTCAAAGTCATCACATCAGTTAGGGTCATACAAAAGAAACAACAATTTTTTTTAAATATTTGAATTTGAATTGCTTTCCTGTCAATTTACAACTGTTTACAGTTCACCGTGAACGATCCCTTGCTGATGGTGACAACCAATGTATCCTTGAAGAAAGGGATATCAAGCTCGTCGTAGATGCCGAATCTGTAATTCAGGACAAGGTACAGCTTTGGATACCGATAAAGCTTATTGAGCATGCTCTTGGTAAACGAATGGTGTGCACCCCTTTCCTTCCCATTGACATGGTACAGGGAGGAGACATCACACTCCGGATGTACATACACGAAGACATACCTTACATTGCTCAGGTAATTTATTTATATATATATATATATATATATATGTATACTCTTTGTTATATATATACGGGGTGAGTAAAAAAGAATGTCCTACTTTTTAAAAGTTGTATTGTTTGAAGTATGAATATTCAATTAGGGGTTTAATGATATGTCTTGATAGAGTTATCCTCCCAGTAAATTTAGGTACCAATTTCAATTGAATCCCTTCACGCATGACTGAACATCAGACAATCTTTACAAGACTGCCAGATTTCACTTGCACCAACTTACTGGGTGAGGAATAAAACAGTGCATTGAACAAAGACAGTCAGACAGACACACGCACACACACACACATAGGTCGATAATTCATTGTCTAAATAAGAAAATATCACTTTGTATACTTCTGAAGAAAGCGCATGGCATAGCTCTAAATGGCTTCATATATCTTGTAATAACCTTTTTTTCAATCAGTATCTAAAAAAAGTCTAATATTTGACTCTTATGGAACAATTTTCTCTCTTACAAAGGTTTATTCCTGAAATTTTTTATCAGTGTAAAAATAGAAATGTTAATAAAATACTCTAGTTTTATATTTCCCCTCCAATTTCATGCGTACCCTTTCTTAACAATGATGAATGACGTCCCCTAGTTGTTCATGGTGTTAAAAAGACTTATCCTCTCGAAATGCCTTTGATTACAAAAAGACATTCTTTTAACATGTGAACAGTGTTTCCGATTCATGCAATTTTTTGGTGGAAAATGGGGGAAATACTTACTTGATGTACGTAGTTATAGCTATGAGGGAAAGGTACTATAGTCTGTTGAACAGATTAGAATGGAATGCAACGCATTGTTAATCAACTTGCGCAGATCGTAGAAAGTGAAGTGATCATCATTAGTACTATCATTCCAATCACTACATTTATGAGATCTGCTGTCACTGTTTTGTTTATGTTCTTAATTCAAAACAGAAAATTCAGGAAGAAGAGGAAAATCTGCTATACCATCAAGTACATCCTGGGAGATGTTTTGGTCTTGAACCTGAGTCATGTGATCTAGAGCTGGAATGCAATGGGGAAATAAAGGTAAAAATCATTCCTATTCTTATGAGGTTTTTATGTCTGTGCATTCTTTTTTTGTTTGTTAAAGATGTGCTTGATACGAGGCATGAGATGCAAAGCGATTTCGTTTATCAAACTGTTAACGGCATGCTAATGATATAGTATAATAGTAAACTTTAGATAAAATAAATGCCTGTAATCTGGGCTATGTTAGTGTGTGTACTATACTACGAACTTGTTGTATTAACATGACATCTATATAACCCTACATGGTAAATTAACCGAACATCATAAAAGTTGGTATATTAACCCTTACCCTATTCCTAAATGTAAAACAATATAACTAATTAAACTAATGACTAATGATTAAACCTTTTGTTTCTTGGGAGGCCTTTAAGTTTCCCCTGCTGCAAACGTAGGTAGAGGGCAGTACTTCTTTTGTTCAATCGATAACAGGACAAGAAAATGTCCTGCTAATGACCATGTCTACTTAATGACTCATTTTTCACTCCATTATTATGTCCGTTTAATGACGCCGTAAGGTAAATATATTATATATAATGTAAATATTAAACGTGTGCGTCACGTCAAAAATAAGAAAATTATCGATTCAGGTGTTTATTTCTTGCTAGTGGTTCTATTTCGTTCAAAATAAAAGGTAAGTGTCAGTTATGCATTTTGGTTTTAGGTTAGGTCTAGGGTAAGTGTTAGGATTAGGTCTGGATTTGGGATTGGGCACAAGGCTGAATTCGATTAGTGTTGGAAATGATCGCGGAGCAAATGGCGCAGGTACGAGTGTTTTAAATCCGTCCACAACGGTTCGAAGACTGCCCAAATGCCGGAGGGAGAAATAAACACTGACTATTGTAAACATAATATGTTTCAGATCCTCTCTGGAAAAGATTTATTCAACCGGAAGAAGACACTGGTTTCGCTGCCCATCACGACGGAAACCAATGCCAGATCGCAGATAATTAACATCTCGGTTTTAGCAAGAAGTACCAACCAACCAAAAATCAGCATGGCGTTCGTGGTTATACGAACTGGTTTGTTAATCTGCCTTTTCTCCCCTCCTTCTTTTACTCATCTTCCTTCTCAAAAGATATAAACAAAGGCGTTTATCGTGTTTCTAGAACATAATTTTCATGGAATCAAGGATCACTGCATATTAATTTTGTCGTTATGTTTATATTCTGAGGTTTCTCGAGTTGTGAATTCGATGAAAATCAATCCCTGAGTGATTTTAAAGTGGGAACAACATGTATTATTAAATTACGCGGTACCTTCCAGAACAAAGAACTAAATAGATTCGTCTTATATTATGTAACTGCTTTAATTTTTACGCAATTATCATCCCCAAAGTTACGCAATTCATAAAATCGAAAGTACTCTTGTTCCGATGAGATAAGTAGGTTCACTCAACAACTTTATTCATTTCTCTCAAAGGATTATCCGTCGACACACATTCAACCCTAGATGAGTTGGTTCCTGGATCAAATTTTGACCTCAGGTAAAATTAGTCTAAGATTATTTTTTTTACACGAACAGTATTTTGTGTGTAAATCCTTGTTTGCTGAATACTATCACTATACTATCATTTTTTTCTTTGCGTGATAATGCTCTAAACCATTATTGTGATTATTATTATTATATTTATTGAAACATAACATAAACAAGATGAAAAAAATATAATGTCAATTGTGCCAGATTAACAATATGAACATCATTACACGATATAAATTAATAATCTATTACTGTATTATTATGTATTTACTGTAAGAACTAGTAAAGACAAATCCAAAAGAAATGAAAGTCTGGCTCAAATTAAACGCAATACCCATAGTTTAGTCATCAAGAGTTGAAACTTTTGCAGTGGATAGAGAACGCGCTAACATCAAGGTTGAAACTTAGTTCCTATGATATGCTATTACTTCAGACTCGGCTGAAGTATTGTCAGGCGTCCCAAAGGGGTCTGTCATAGGCCCGCTAACTCTTCCTCTTTATATCAACCACATCAATGGAAACATCTTGTCGAGTGCGTAGCTATTAAAACAACTTAAACAACGACTTCTGGCTAGGCACTGACTCTTCCTCAAATCTGTTCATGACCGAGTCGCCATATACCCCAACCTGGTGTACATTATTAGTATTATTAGTATTATTATTATTATTATTAACATGAGATTCCATACCTGATAACCTTTCCCCGAAAACCATTCGGGCCTCGAATCTAATCTAAAACTAAACTCCAAAATGTATTAAAGAGGCAAACACTCTCAAATAATAACGTTCTTATTGGTCAACAATACCCAACTAAGAGCATCGGGATCTGAGTCATATGACGGGGGTTGTACATCGTATCTCTTAATTGACAATTGACTGGGATGCTAGGTAATGAAAGTATTTAGTTTTACTAATCAATGAAAATAACGGCATTTTTTCTCTCTTTTTCATTATTTCCAATAATAGCAACGCTGAAACCATTCGAAGTGAGGAATTCATTACAAAAGAGATGAACACTGATCAGTACTACCATCTTGGTCTAGCATTGGGTTTGTCCTACCAGACACTTGACAGCATCCAGCACAGAAGCAGAAAGGATGAGGAGGCGGGGGTTTATACCCCAAATCAAAAAGCTGCTATCGTAATGATCCGCCATTGGAAATGCTTGCAGCATTCCGCCTCCTTTGCAGACGATAATCTGAGAGAAGTGTGGAATTCCGTGAACGACTCGTGTGATTCAGATCGATTTATGGAACAAGAACCAAGAGCAGGTGATCACTCAAATCGAATTGGAAGTGCACTTCGAAATATAGAGCTAAACAAAAACTGAGACACGATTGTAATCTATTAAAACAATCGTTTCTTCCTCTTCTTCTTCTTCTTCTTCTTCCTCTCCTCCTTCTTCTTCTTCTTCTTCTGTTTCTCTACCCCGAGATTTGTTTTCCTTTTCTCTTTTACTCTTAAATACTTAATTTGGTACTTTTACCCCTTTTCGCCTTTTGCTGAATGTTAATGAGGCTTAATATAATGCAAATATTTAGAGAAGCACATCATGCACAAGCCCTACTTTATATCCAGGCTCCACATAATTTATCAACACAAGCACCCGTTCTTATCTTATTTTATCATTTTACCGTATACTTGATTTAAGTTACCATCCCCTATTTTTTTGTTACCGCGTGTATGAATTGCTTTTGATCGTTCGTTTGTACGAAGAATATCAAGGAGTTCATCATTTAAATAGGAAGACCGTTAATTAGCCAACTGACTAATCATTGAGCTCTCGAAGTCCAGAAGCATCGTGAGGGGATTTGTAGATAGGACAAGCATCGATTACATGATCCATAGTTTGGATCTCTCTACAGGCACAGTTTGGAGATGGATCAGCTAAAATTTTATGCAGGAAGCATTGTGTACGGCCAACTCGAGTTCTGATACAATTGAGGTTGACCCAGGCTCCTCTTGAGAAGTCGCTGCCACTTTGTTTTGCACAGGGCTCTGAGATGAACTCCTTCAAGTTGGTAGTAGACAAATTCCACTGGTCTGACCAGCGTTTTGCAATCCCGGTGGGTAAGTTGGAGGGGGGAGGCTTCTCAAGCGGCAGCTCAGCAGCCTGTGTTGCAAAGTGTCTTCTAGGGAGACGTTGTTCTTCAAAGGCAGAGGGGGCAGGAACAAAGCATTTATCTCTGTCATGCTTTTGGGCAAGCTTAGAACACAGAACTGGTGGTATGCTAGATAGTATTGGCAGGTTGCTGACAGGTGTTGCAGTGTTCCGCTGATCAGTCTCATAGCATCATTGAGGCCAACATCAACCTTGTGTACATGGGTGCTGTGGCTCCATGCAGGTGCAGCAGACTCGGCGGTGGATAAGGCAAAAACTAGAGTGGAGGTGCGAAGAGTGGTGAAATCAGCTCCCCATCCGGTCCCTGCAAGCTTCTTTAGGAGAGACACTTAGGCTTGGGTTATTTGAGCTGTGGCTTTGGCATGCTCGTGGAAGGTGAGGCTCTGATCAATAATGACACCTAGGTACTTTGGCGTGGGGTCGAAATTCAGCCTAGACCCATTTAGTGAGACAATCAACTTTCGGTTGGCGCATCGGTTTGCCAGATGGAAGACGGAGATCTTGAGATGCCATCTGTTGAAGACCTCTGCTGGCATGCCCAGGTCCTTCTCCAGTGATGTTTCGATTGCCTCGGAGGAATCGTTGACGAACCCCAGTTCGGTGTCGTCTGCATAGGAGTACTGCATGCTTCTCCCCTTGGGCATATCAGAGACATAGATGTTGACAAGTATCGGGGCGAGGACAGAGCCTTGCGGTACACCATTGCGGTGTCTCCTCTTTCTGCTGCATTCGCTGTGTGATGTTTCAAGAACAAATGAACGGTTCTGTACAAACAGCATGATAAATATGACAATTCTTATTATGGAATGGTCTGTAGGGTCTTGAGGTATAAACCACGGTGCCATACTGTGTCAAATACCGCAGTATAATGTCGACAAGAACTGCACCAAACTTCTGCTTCTTCTGGAAGGCCGTTTCTAGTCGTTGACAAACCGGACCACTTGGTCGGGTGGTTGATTTACCTTTCCTGAAACCTGCCTGTGTAGTAGGTAGCTTCTCTTCGACACTGTCGACTATTCCGGCAAGTTGCAGCCTTTTAAGTAGCTTGTAGATGTGTGATAGCAGGCTGATTGGACGATAGCTCTTGGGTTCGTCTGCAGGCTTCTTGGGCCTCAGAATGGCAATAACTTTAGCGGTCTTCCATTTCGATGGAATAGTGGATGTAGTCATGCTGGTAGAGAAAAAGGCTCGTAGCCAGGAAGAAGCTTTGTGACTCATGTTTTTGAGGAACTCTGTGTTGATGTTATCATTGTGCTTTGCTGGACTATATTGATTTCTGTGCAGTTTCAACCTCATTCAAGGTACGTGGAGGCTTCAGACGTGAAGGTTGACTCTGGAGTGGAATTGAGGACTTTCTTTATTTCAGAGTTCACTGAGCGAGAGTGGATTTTGGCCTCAGTGGTTTTATCTTGCCACTTTCTATCGTTAACTAGGACTGAAGCGATGGAGTTTGCAGTAACAGGACACTGTTTTTGACCACTGCTTCGACCAGTGTGTTTGTTGATGGCAGTCCAGGCCTTGCGACTAGAGTGGGTAAAGATGATCTCAGAGACTTTTTTCTTCCCATCTAATCTTCCTCTTTTCTCTTAGTAATATCAGCAGGTCGTTCCCAGCTTCGCTTTCTTCAATGGTCTTGGACCTAGTGTAGGATGCATACAGACGGTCGCATTTCGTCCCAGCATGGAATATACGGGTGTCTCCTGCCCCTGGGGATGGAGAGTTTTGCCGCCTGATGTAAGATGGAGCAGAAAGCAGAATAGGAGTCATCCACATTGTGGAGGGAATGGCAGTCGAGATGTTAGCTTGTTTGTGAGTTCCTTGAACTTAATTGGGCCAGTCAGTTTTTCTAAAATTCCATCTCTTCTTTGGTAGGTTAGGTGTAAAGCTTGATGTCGCTTGAGATGATGATTGGAAAGTCTGACAGTGGCCGGACCTTTAACTTGGAACTTTGAGCAGGTGTGTCTGATGTTGGATGAAACCAGTGACAGGTCGGGGCAATTCCATGATTTGTGGCTCCCTGAGTAGAATGTGGGGTTGTCCTTATTGTCATACAGTATCACTAGCTCCTGGGATTCGAGCCATTGAAAATGAGCTATTCATTCTCGTTGTTGTTAGGGTATCCCTAGGCAGTATTGCGACTGTTCAAATCTCCGCACAAAAAGGAGTTCCGGGGCATCTTTGGGAAGAACATGATTTCAACAGATGGTGGCTTGTACAAATTGCAGAAGTGCATGGGTTCCCATAGCTTCAAATGTGCTCCATTGTAGAGCTTAGTTCACAGCAGATCGCCCAGTGGTGGATGCTTTCATGCCTTGTTTGACGTAGGGTGCAATCCTTCTTGTGTGGTATGAAGCAGATCAGATCAAAACCTTCGATGTGAAGCTGTTCTTCTGTCTCACAGTGTGTTTCTTGAAGGCAGATAAAATTAACCAACTTTGCTTTGCAATATGAGGAAAATAAGATCTCGCTTTGAGCGGGAAAGGCCTTCAGCGTTGAGTTGGAGTACGCAGGTCGAGGTGTCAGCCATTGTCTTGATGGCTTGTCCTGAAAAGGACACGTGCTTCCAGGAACTGCGTAGGGAGCTCTTCTGATGATAGAGGGCTAGAGATGTAGGCCTACTGGCGATAAGATCGCGATAATAGACTTCAATGTTTTGCTTTAGTTGACAAATGTCGTAACAGCTAGGTCGCCATAATTACGTGAATGCAGCAACATGCTTTTAATGGAAATGTGGAACAAACTTCAAACTGTAAACATCAAACTCCAAACCAGTCAAGTAGGCAAAGAAAAGTAAAGAAAAAAAGTAATTTGAGATATTATACAGACTGAAGGGAAATGTTTAATCGGTACCATGTTTAAATTGAGTCTTTTCAGTAACTCGCGTTGATCAGTATGGCTAATTTGAAAAGTAAAGAAAAAAGGTAATTTGAGATATTATACAGACTAAAGGGAAATGTTTAATCGGTACCATGTTTAAATTGAGTCTTTTCAGTAACTCGCGTTGATCAGTATGGCTAATTTGCACTGTTAATTCGCATTCCCATTTTCCCTCTCTTTCAAGAAAATGAATCTAAAACAAATGTGGAAGGCCTCGTAGATATGGCCGAGGAGTACTCACCTCAGGAAGAATCGAGGACCACGCCGAAAGTGCGAGATTCGGTGAGTTCATCTGTTAACCAGTTTATGCGCTTGTTACCCAGCGCGTACAGCAGCGCGCGTTTCCGCGTTATTATGCATATTAATGCGCGCACCGGAGATTTACCGGTTACCATTCGAGCGCCAAGTACGGGAAAGCCGAATCTGATGTTGGTCCATCAATTTGATATTAAGAAGACTAAAGGCCTCACCCCCCCCCCCCCCCC
>BEXV01002255.1:39966-52203 GCA_003118195.1 Hemicentrotus pulcherrimus
CCCCAACCCCTCCAAAAAAAAAAATCGATTTCCTACATAAAATGGCGCCGACTTATACTTAATATATTGCACATAACAGCGAGATCGAAATTGAAAGTCGATAACTTATGTCTAAACTAGTATGCTAGAGCATGGGTGGACTGATAAACACTTTAGAGAAACGCATTGATTTATTACCTTTTCGATAGAGAAATAATTATCAAAATAAAAAGAGAAAAGAACAACGTCCATAAATATCACATTTACCTTCTTGTTTATAGAAATATATCTTTCGTCCGCTTTCTCATCATTTTGAACTCATTGACAACGAGTATCATTGTGAAAAAAGGTCCCTGAAAGTATTGCTCTTGAAGTACCCTGATATTCGAAAAATGAATAAAAATAGAAATAGTCTAAAAATTAAACAAATCTTTCATAGCCTAATGTCCCACAATCCAATTCCTGTGACTGTGCAGTCATGTTCACTGTATGAGATTTTTCAGATTTTGTTCATATTTTTAATTTATTTCAAAACTTCATGATACTCAATTATTCTTACACGTTAAATCTACCTTTCTCAATAGTTTCGTTCACATTACAACCGCAACGCCAGCACTTTTATTTCATATCATCCGACAAAAACAAAATATATACATTAACTCTTTGTTAAGGTTTATCACAATGAAAGCTATAGGAATGTGAAATTAAATTCGAATTGCACTTTTTTTTCTTCACAGTGTGAGCCGAGCGCAATCCGACAAAGATCACTCTCAGACTCCTGGTAAGTGGTAACAGGAAGTGGAAAGATTCCTCCACCCCAGTCTGATCCCTTATCCAAGGAAAATCGAAACATGTCTTAATCATGATTTGGATTGTGTGAGATAGTGGTTGGAAAGAAATCATCTAAAAACTCTGAATACGGACAAAACATGCTACTTGATTGTTGGAACACCGCATTGTTATGTTGCATTTGTTTGCAGGGCCCCCTGAAAAACAGAACATTGATTACTGGCGGGAAACCCTGTTTAAATAAAAACGGAATAAATAAATAAGTAAGAGCCAGTAACTAATGTTGGCATAATTATAACATGATACATACCCGAAGATACCGCATAATATAAAATGAGATTAAGAGTAATACAAAAACATGTCAAGTGTAATTTGGGAACAGTACTGATATTGTCCTTCCTCGGTGTACAGTGTGAGTCAAAAAAAACTTTACACCTAGGAAATTACTAATAATTTTAAAAATAATTTATGAACAGTGAAGTATTATACATCATATGAAAGAGTGTTTTATCCTAAAATGTTTCGTACCATTTTCGGGTGGTATGTGTTCACGCTTGGATGAACAGGAGGTATTGTTTGCGAGAGTGCAAAAATCGAATTGCGCCAAAGTATTAAAGTGAGAGAATGAATTGAATGCATGAAATGAGATGCATTGCAGATGCTTTTTTCAGTAGCAAAGTCACACACACACACACACACACGCACACGCACATATGAAGCACACACACTAACACACCCACCCACACACACACACGCGCACACACCTAGAAGAACATCTGACATTTGGGAAATGTCGTCGGAAGCGTCTTAAGACCTCTGCTACATTGCCTTGACATCGTGCCTTTTCTGTCACCAAAAAAGATCGCTCTTGCGGGGTAAACTGAGGATGCACCACGTTTGCCATCTTCAGTTCTTATGTGATGCCTGCCAAGTCAGGCAAGCCTTTTGAGCATAAGCTCACACAAAAGGACAAAAGCATGTTGAAAGCTGCCATTCTTTGGGAATAAAAGAGGCGACCATTGATTATTCTCTCTCACTGTCGTGTATTCAGACGGTTTATAACTTCATATGTGTTGTGGTTACCTTTTTGGAACCAAAACATCATTACGTAATGAACATTACTGTAAATTTGCAAATTTCCCAATTGATATCAAAATGGAATTAAAATTCTCATACTGCCATTAAATGAAAGTTTGGTGCATTAACATCATAATGAATTGTTTCTCCCAAAGGACTCAGTCAGTCTGCATCTAAATTTGCTATGCGAGTGTGTGTGTGTTGTGCGCTGTGTGTGTGTGTATGTGCGAGTGTGTGCGTGTGTTTGTGTGACTTATTGAGTGTGACTTTGTGTGTTTTTGATATGTGTGACATGATTAATTTTGGTAGGGATGTTATTTGGATCTGCAAAGACCGAATTAATACAGAAATCCCAATTGTTTTATTCAAACATCACATACGCATTATTTGGCGCAAGTCGATTTTTGCACTCTCGCAAACAATGCCTCCTATTTATCCAAGCGTGAACACATACCACTCAAAATGGTACCAAACGATTTGGGGTGAAAACACTCTTTCATATGGTGTATAATAATTTACTTTTCATAAATGATATTCAAAATTATTAGCATTTTTCTAGGTGTAAAGTTTTTTTTGACTCACACTGTAGTGAGGTATATTTTTTTCTAATATATGAAGTTTATGTGCTAAACGTTCACATTTGAAAGAATTATTATGTGTTTTTTTTTTAGATGAAGCGATGGGTCAGTGGACAACACGTGGTAATACACTACGGACCCTCTCAACTCCTAGACGAAAGTAATATCCGGTTGTTTTCTTCTTCTCTTCTTCCTCTTCTTCATCACATCGATATTTCGTCCTTCTTTTTTTTTTGTTCTTTCATTTGGTTTTCATTCCATGCGTGTGAAAAGAGTCATGGAATTTGGTAGCCCCCAGTTCAACATTCCTCTGTGGCCTTAACGTTACTCGCGGTCAAGAGTACGTGGTGTTTTATTACTCAATTCGTTGCCATGAAAGCCCTTTTTTCAAGATGTTTAGTCGAAATCTCCCCGTACTTATCAAGTTTGGGTTGATGTCTTGTGTACATCATCAAAGTCTTCGGTCTCTATTTACTTTCATTTGTCTTAAATGCTTTAAAGGTTAATTTCTGATTTCTTTTACAAGCCTACGATCCGTGATGAAAACTATTCGATGTGTGTGTATATGGTGAAAGAAACACTTTTGCTACAATGCCTACAGTGCCCCCCCCCCCCCCCNACAGCGGGAAGGGCATAGTGCCTTTCCCAATTTTTCAAGTACCTCAAAAGTGCCCTTTGTAATCTCTAGTGAGTGCACCTTTTCAGGCACGAGAAGCGGCCTTTTTCACTTTTGATAAACGCCCCCTTTGCCTCTGATAATCGCCCTATTCAAATTTGAGAGATACCCTTTTAACTTTGACAAGTGCCCCTTTTCCTTTGTAAGAAATGCCCCTTCCCCTTTTAATTACTACCCACTTTTAACTCGGATAAGCGCACATTATATGTTCACATGTGGCCCGTAGCTTTCCTTTCCAACAAGTGTCCTTTTTCCTTATGAGAAGCGCCCCCATCTTACAAAAAGAGCCAATCCCCTTTGTCACAAATGCCCCTTTTCATTCTCATAAGTGCCCCTTTTCATATCTGGTAAATTACCCTATTAAGTTCTAGGAGATACCCATTGTACTTTAACAAGTGCCCCTTTTCCTCCTGATAAGTGCTCTTTTCATCTCTAATAGCTACCCTCTTATATTGTCACGTGCCCTATTTCCTTCCTAATAAATGCCTTTTTTCCTTCTTATAAGTGCCCCTTCCCCTTCTCATAACTACCTCTTTTCATCTCTGATAAGTGCCCCTTTTATTTTTACATGTGCCTCTTTTTTTTTAATAATAAGAGCCACTTCCCCTTTTCATAAAATCCCCCTTTCACCTGTGATAAATGCCCCTATCAAAATCTGATCAGTACCCCTTTTCTTTCAACAAATGCACATTAACCTTCATTATTAGTGCCCCTTTTTCGTTCTCATAAGTGTCCCTTTTAGATGCGATAGGTGTCCCCTTTCACCTCTGATAATTACCCTTTTAACAATGATACGTGCCCCTTTTCCTTTCTTATCAGGAACATATTCCTTTTTTTATACATGCCCCTTTTCACTTATAAATGCCCCTATGAAAATATCAGGAGTGCCTCTTTTCCGTCGACAAATGCCAATTTCCCATTCTCATAAGTGCCTTTTTCATCGCTGGTGAGTGCCCCCTCTTTTTAGGTGTAATCAGTAGTAGTAGTAGTGTAGTAGACTTTATTGGATAAGTTGTTTAGCACAGGGCTAATCTACCACAAGGTCCATAAGGTCCATAAGCAGTGCCCCATTTCACCTCTGATAATTACCCGTTGTAATTTGACGCGTGCTCCTTTTCTTTTCTAATAAATGTCATCCCTTTCGATAAGTGTCCCCTTTTCCTGTCATCATTAAACGTGCCCCTAATTTCAAGCGACTAAGAGCAATATCCGCCAAAGCTCGCTCGCTACGCTCTCTCGCATTTATAGATGTTATAATTATGTTACTTATCAAAGGTCATTTCAGTCTTCTGTTATGAGAATGTGCTTATAAGCCCATCAGGGTTGGGTTTTTCCTCTTTATAAGATGTAATTTTCTGCCGCCTCTGTGTACATGTATTTTCTTTGTATTGTATTTTGATATTGTGATATGGAAAATAAATACCAATACCAATACCAATGAGCAATTATCTATTAGCGTGTCTGTATCAGCGAAAACAGATTGTCGCACAATTGTTTTTTAATATCACTACAACCGCCAAGATATGAAGTTGATCATTTGTCATGTGGCCTCCTTTAGACTTATTGTGTAGCTAGATTCTTGGTGCTCTATATTTTCATACGAATATAATTATTATGTGATCCATTTTTTGTGCCAAATCAGATTGACGATGTGTTTGATTTTTTTTACTATCTAAAACAAATTTGGCTTGCTCAATTAATATTTCAGACGACCTAGGATTGTGGACAGTGATAATCCAGAATTGCTTCAGCTTAATATCTCGGCAGGAAAATTTATCTTGCAAGGTAATACATAACACTTCAACCACTTCAGCCTACAAATATTACGCTCCTGCAGTTGTGCATTGTCAGTTAATGCAGCTTTATGCGCATAATAACCCGTTTATAAATATATATATAAACATACATACTCACACACACGCATATATTAGTATATATATGTATATGTGTGTGTGTGTGTGTGTGTGTGTGGGTGCGTTTGTATGTGCGTGAGTGTAATCATGTATGCATCTGAAAATATCCAAATTGCGTAAATAACCCGTTACATTATTATTCAATATCACTATGGTACAAATGGTTATGAAAACTCGCTGCATTTGAATATGATATTATATCCTGCGTCAAAAATTTGTTGGCCTTTGATTGGTCGGGAGCTCGGTACATGACTAGAAATATTTTAACTATTTTTAGGAAGTACTATATGAAAGTACTATTTCGGAGTACTATTTGGGAGTTTGAAAAAAATGTGATTTTTTTTTTATTTTCATTTTTTTTGAATTAAATTATTATTATTTATTTTTTTAATAAGATAATTTTTTGATGCAGGAAACTGGTTAAAAGGTACTGGTTTAAACTATTGGCCTCGGTGACTCCAAAATTAGTCACCTCTTGCGCATAGAACTTTCAACCAGAACCTCTCAAGTCAGTATATATTACACAAATAATGAATGTTTATGAGTTCAATAGTGCGAATATTTTCATGAGTTGTAATATTAACTTTCTGTTCAACGAGGCGTCAGCCGAGTTGAATAGAATTAACGTTAATCTTTCAACGAATGAAAATATTTGCACTTTTGAACGAATAAAAAGCATTCATTGTTTGCTATATACATTACATCTTTGAACAAATTATGCTTTGCTCCTTATATTAAAGATGATTTAAAATTGGAATCAGGCCTTTTCAATTACATTCAGATTGATTTTCGCGTCAGATGCGCGCAGCTATTATAACAATGGGATACACGCAGAGGCAGAGAGGTACGCAGTCTGCATTTAACCAAAAATGCACGCCAGTGCAATAGTATATCGTTTGATTTACTTAGGTGTTGCATAAATCCTCCTGATCGATGTCTCCAGATATGAAAACATAGGCTATATACATCGTATTAACTTTTAACCATATATGTGTGACTTCAATTATATCAGCGAACGCAGATACCCCACAACTTAATGAAACAGACTATTCCAAACAAGAAGTCACTGCATGGATTGAAAAAGGGGATTTCGGACAACTTTCTGATCCTGGCCCGAGCGGTGTTAGTTCAAAATTCAAAACTGCACCTGAACAATTATTGCAGTCTTCGTACACCACCAGGAAAGGTAGGATTTTTTCGTTGTTTGTCTTAAATAAAGAGGATTTACTAGTCAAGAGATAATACTGTTAATATTAATAAACATGTTTCGGCATCATTGTACGTGCGGTTAAAAAAACAAAAATGTGAAAAGGTTATTACGAACGAACTCTAAGCTGCATGATTAAACCCCTTGCTTTTGATAAAGTAAAATGAATATGCTTTCAAATGACACATTGTTAACATTCATTCATATACATTATACTGAGCTACATTGTTTTGAATATGGCATATCAAAATCTATATGGTAAAACTGTGAAAACAATAGCATAACCAATGAACGTGGAGATTGCCACGGCAATTAGATTCTGGGAAATAGGGAAAGAATGGTATATGGAGAACATAAGGCAGAAAATTAATGTCCAAAATATTTAATTTTACTCATAAAATGGCCCCTGTTTTCAATGATTGGGGACTATTTTTGGCCATCAATTCATTACTTTTGCTTTTCTTACAGCTCATAGTTCGCTTAAAATAATCTTTATTTTGGTAATTCCAAATGATCTCACTACTTGATCATTAAACAAAGTTATATCATCCTGTACATATTACAATCATGTATAATCCCGACTCTATACACTCTTTGGACTCGCCCAAACTATACTGGTAGGCTAATGTCTCGATGAAAACATAACAAATTTATAAAGTAAATTTTGAATAAACTTTCATCCAGTCCTCCCATGGCAAAAGAAGTACTAAACGTCTGGCAATTCATCAATACTTTTACCCTTTTTCTAAGGCCAAAGGTACCCATATTGCTGCAAGTTTATGGACAGTCTCTTCACATTTGGGAATCTCTTTTATGTTTTACCATGTCTTTGAATCTAATATAAATCCCATTTCAGAGCCTTTGAAGGAGATTCTAGGGGTAGACCAATTATGTATTTATTTCCAAAGTAATTTTACCTCACATGTAATCAATTTTTGTTCATTGTCAAATAGTACATCTGTTTTTTCAGAGAAAAATTAAGACCTCGTTCCAAAATATTTGTGAGTAATCACAATCACTAAAAATAAATGATTATAATTTTCAGTGCATTTGCACTTCTAACAATAATCATGATCAGATTTTGACGATACGATATAAATATTCTTCACATGCTAATAACTTATAGAGTAATTTGAAATAAAACTGTTTTAATCGTACTTCCTTGACGTACGTCACATTCATTTTCCATATTAGCCCAGGATAACTTTTTTTCCCAAAAAAATACGCCCAATAAATTTGAAAATTTGGATTTATACAAGTTCTAATACCTTATATATAATTTGTAACATTTGGGAGGGGGGGGGTAATTGATAAATCATGGCATACTTTTCGTGTCAATTCAAAATAATGTAGACGTGTGCTTTCAGTCGAACAAAAAACAGTTTCACATTCAATTTAATTTTCCAGTCGCCATGTATGCACTCCCAAAGTAATTTAACCTCACATAAATAATTATGTTTAATACAAAGTGATTTTTTTTCCCCGATT
The DNA here is from genome assembly GCA_003118195.1 of Hemicentrotus pulcherrimus. Lineage (NCBI taxonomy): Eukaryota > Metazoa > Echinodermata > Echinoidea > Camarodonta > Strongylocentrotidae > Hemicentrotus > Hemicentrotus pulcherrimus. The sequence goes on from BEXV01002255.1 coordinate 47,674, forward strand.
TATATCTACATCCCCTTTGGCGTCTAAGATGTCCCCGATAAATACTATTCCAGGGTTTAGCCAATGTTTCCTTCATAAACATAATTGTTTGTCTTGATGTTTGTGTTTCCCTATAACGACTTCATTGTAATATTAATGACGTCATTATATGGCGTATTTACAGGTTGACATTTTTGCCATGCCGAAATGCATTGTTGGTGAAAGGTATATCTCTAAGAACTTTTAATTCTTCGTCTTTTAAGAAACTCATCTTGAGCACTAAAAGGTTGGGGCCAAAATAGTTCAAATGATTGTGGGAGAATCTTCCATTTACAATTATGATCTTTAATTTCCTTTGACTTATTATCATTACTGCCCTTGTCTTTCATATTGTTATAGCTCTTGTGGTGTTGGCATCATCATCTTTATCCCCATCTATTCAATTAATTACCTTTTCAACAGGAAATCAACTTCCTTCGGAAAAGCAAGGAGATTCATCAGTCGGTGAACATGTAGATGCAACGAATTCGAGTCGTGTAACAAGACATACCTTCATAGGTCAATCGAATATCATCAAGTCTTCTCGGTACGTTTTTGCTGTGGCGATTCGATTGGCACATACCTTAATCGGGCATTGTGCACCACATGGTCATCCTCAATGGGAGAGAATCCATGAAATTTAACCTTAACAATAATTTTGTTTGATAGACACTACTTGTTGTTTAATCCGCCTTGTCTCCCTGAGTTGGCGTAAGTGGCACTCGACCATGTTAACTATAATAAACTCTTTGAAACCATGGAACAACATACCGTGAATGTGGTATCAAAAGAAGCAGAGCACAATGCTCTATATATCACATAAGGTTCCTAAGGATCATAAGGTTTATGTATATAGTCCATTGAACCATTGTATATTGATACATATATAGACATGCACTTGACAGAAAAGAAATAAAACAATCATACAAAACATAGTAATGCAAAACAGCGCAATGGGGATAAGCAAAAATTGGTGACTTTGTTAAAAAGTATAATATGATTCCTGCGTTCGTGGGAATGTTACAAATGTCCACAAACTTGTTTCACATTCCCAAGAACGCTGGAAACATTCAATCCTATTTCAAATCGTCAGAAATGTGTTTTTATATGTTGTGAAGTCTATTCCGTCTTTACTACGTATTTTAACGCTGCATCTTGCCAGAGCTCTATACCGCTTGCAATTTGTGATATATATATATATATATATACATGTATATCTTACAAAATATTTGTAATTAATTATGAACCATTCTTTATTATTGACATTTATTGACACTTACTTAATGCCGAAAACACCTTGCCTAATTTTATTTTTATCCCTTACTTTCGGTTCGTCTACTAACGTCGAGTCAATTGATGATTTTCATATGTAGATATAGCCATGTTTCCGAGGATGTCAGTCTGTATGAACCCTCAACGAAGAGACACAAGAAGACCAACCGAAAGACTGACTTTAGCGACGAAGATGAAAGAACAAGCCGGGACAAACAAAGAAAGCGCCATGGTTCCAAGGATGACTGTCTGGATGGACGTCCACGGAAGAGAACGAAGAAGACGAACCGACAGACTGAATCTAGCGACGAAGATGGAAGAACAAGAGGGGACAAACAAACAATGAGCGAAGGTTCCAAGGGTGACAGTATAGACGGACGTCCAAGGAAAAGAAAGAAAAAGACGAACCGACAGACTGACTCTAGTGACGAAGAAAACAAAACAAGAGGGGAAAAACATGATGACAGTCTAGTTGGACCTCAAAGGTAGATAAAGAAAAGGGCAAACCGAGAATGGCCATCTCCGTGATGGCTTACAAGTTAAAACTCTGACATGTGCCCTATGTTAGATTGATGGTGGAGTTCGGGGAAAGGACATACAATAAGTCAGATAGAAATACACATTATGAAAATACATTTCTGAAATATCTGGACCAAATTTCATACCACATGTTTGTGTAGTCCCATACATCCATGTGGCTTTCAGCAAGACCAAATCAAATTAATACGAAGCTCTAAAAAAAAAACTCACAATATACAGTTATATGCGACATAACATTTCCAATCGCACCCGATTTCTTTGACAATTCAATCGTATGAAAAGAATCCAATTTTATCTGTAAGCGATTGTTGTAGGTTGACCAAATATCATAATGTTACAAAATGACAATGAAATGTAATCTATGTGATGCGTCACATATCTAAACAATATATAATGCAATACATTAGTCTTTTAGCTTGAGTATAAACATGTACACTTAATTATATGTATATGTTTGAAAGCGAAAAGTGCAATATGAATTCATTAATGTGCTACCCGAATTGAAAAGCCAACCAAAATGCTCGGCATAATGGCAGGAGCTATTCTGAGTGAACATTATATTGAAGACATAAATAATCGTTGTTTATGGTTATCTTAAATCCGTTCTCCACTGGTTAAAGCACAAGGAAATGTTAGGTTGTGTTCGCATTTCCCTGTGGATAATAATATTTACGTTCACTTATATTGTTAAAGTTTGATATATCTATCAATTAAGCTTTTTTTTTTGTTGCTCGTATTCTAATATCATTGTCAGTGCCATCTTTATAGTTTGTTGTGTTATCATGTTATTGGTTAAACATGTTTTACTTATGGCTTTAATTACATTTATTCTAGGATTTAACGTTAATAGATCAAAATGTGTTAAAAATGTGTCAAAATTGGGTACACCTTTTTAATTAACTGTTTTACAATACTATCATCTAAGTATATTTTGACTAATATGCAGATTTGTATAGATACATGTACATGTATTTTTGGGCATGCCCCAATCTTTCTTCACGGAAGTAAGACATAGAATATAATACGGTTTGAAAGAATTGGACAAAATTACGTCCACCATTTCTAGATTACCGTTTTGGGATAATAATTATAATAATAAAAGGCACTTCTATAGCGCCGTCTATTTAGAAATTCTATTCCGAGGCGCATTTATTATTTCCCCGGCTTTAGCCTAGCTGCCGTATACAGCGCTCCATCATTCCAAGGAATAAATTCCTGCCAGGTACCCATTTACATTACCTGTGCTGAGTGTGGCAGAGGAAGATTAATGCCTTGCCAAAGGACATTAGTGCCGAGTCGGGTATCGAACCACGCCATTTGAGTTTCAAGTCAAGTGCTGAAACCACTCGACTACGACACTTCTACAAAAGCCACTAGGTCTACTCTATTCAACCTTACAAAAAGCGACTTCATTCCCTCCATCGGGTCGTGGTGTTAAACAGACTTTCGTGAAATTTGATCACCTTTGGTCAGGGGTAATTTTCCTACTCGCTAATTTCACCAAAGTAGTTTGGATAGGCTTATTCTAAGTAAAAGTGTGCGTTGATGCTAGAAACAAATAATTGACCAAAATAGTCAGTTTAGGCCAAAATTACCAACATGTCATGACAAGGGTCAATAAGACTTTTTTTTCGAATGAGCGCAAAGTTTTTCCCCGGATAAGCGTTTCAAATCTTTCCAAATAAAATTATGATTAAAGCCCCTTATTTCTTAAGGTGATGGCCCCCTATTCGTGAAAGGTCAGATACATTCATTGCAAACAATCACCTGAATATTGCTCAAATTTTACCATTCATTTTGGTCTTTATTTTTAGAGTTCTGAGTATCGACGAGCAACATGAATATGAAGGTAGGTTTCCCCTTTATATGTTTAATATTATATTTATATTTTTGGAAAGTAAAGTAATGAATCACGTTCCAAAGTACAGTAAGTGGACCGTGTTTACATGTTTGTTTTAATCCAATATTAATCAAATTACATTTGTTTTAAAATCTCCATACCGAGTAAAAATGTAATAAGAGAAAAGAAAGGAACTTGCATGCATTGTCTTACTATAGTAGTGTCAACTTTTATTGTAAAATTACTCTTTAGAATATCCCAGCCTCCCAGGCACCTCATATTTAGACATGTTTCGAAAATATTTGGGTGCAGAATTTTTTGTAAAGAATTCCTTCATATATGCCCCATATATGACAACGTGAAGTAACAAAGTGAATGTGATGTAGAATGACTAGTAAGTTTTATCAATACCGCAGTAAAGGCAAGAAAAGTCATTATACTTTCTGTTGTTAATTCACAATCATTTCTCAGGCAGAGGCAGCCAGACAGGCACAGTGTTTTTAACATTGACCTCTACTTTCCTAGTGATGATCAAAACATCCCATTTCTCCTACAATCAGGAGCCTGGGTAGTGTGTTTTATTCAGGGGCGTCGAGGGGGGTGGGCCCAATTTGTGAGAAAATATTGAACGCGCGCTTGCGCGGACAGGGAGTGTCTGTTAGGGGATCTGTCCCCCTGAGAAGCTGGAGAAAAATCGAATTTGTAAACTAAATTTGTGCGATTTGGTGTATACTTTTTGCCAGGATATTATTTAAAATCTGTGACTTTTTCCAGCATAAATTTATGATAGGAGGAAAAGACTGTAAACACAAGAAGTGGCACTATGTGTGCAGTCCGCATTGATATAGTACCCCGTTGTA
>BEXV01002256.1:0-10774 GCA_003118195.1 Hemicentrotus pulcherrimus
TGGAGAGGCGAGAGAGTGGAGGTTGAAGGAAGAGTATCTTTCAAGTATAGTCCTGAAAAGGACTGTAAACCAGAAATTTGCCAATTTCAAGCAAGATTGATTTTGTTATCATTTTAATGAATCTAAAACCATATGACACATATTTATTCCTATGAATTGAGAGCTGAAGACGAACAGTCAACCTGTCCGAAACGTTGAGTCTATTCTCCTGCTCCTGCTCTGCAACTCTACTCGCCAACTCTACTAGCTTCTCACATCTACTCAACTCTCCTACTCAATTCAGTCTTCTACTCAACCTCTCTTTCTGTCTACAACTTTTCTGGTTTACAGTCCTTTTCAGGACTATACTTGAAAGATACTCTTCCTTCAACCTCCACTCTCTCGCCTCTCCATTTCACTTCTACTTTTCATCCACTTTCCTCATACCTCCTAGGACTTTACACATGGTGTACCGTAAACCTCTTCAGCGATATCTAGGATCATCACGACAGTTTATGTTGTTATGCAATAAGAAGATCAGGATTTGAAAATTACAATTTATGTTAACCCAGTTTTAGGAGCCCATGTTTTAAAAGAACATGGGCTTCTACTTCACTGCATTGGTTGATGGTTTCTTTTTAACTGACTGCTAAGAAAGCATGTGTACATGTATGCTTGTAGGTAAGCAACCAGGTGACCAACGGCTCTACGTCCTCTCCCATGGACCTGATAATGAGGATTAATGCCTTACCAAAGGGCTCGAGTGCACTGACTAAATTTTGAACCTAGGACCTCCCGGTTACGAGACCACTGCTCTACCACCGAGCCATCATGCCCCATAGTCTCTGTTACATATCCTTTCAGCTAGACTGAGCTTACTTTAGTTGTTGCTTTCAAAGAAACCCAATGACTTTTACAAGCTGATCGCCTGTCTGATTATCAAGATATTTATGATTGGAATTCGAAATCAAATATTGTGTTTTTATGTCACTCAGAGATTTTTGCTTTTTTGATGCACTTCATGACCATTTTCATGCCAATTTTTTAGGGCTTCAGTATTACACCATATTACAGACACTGATAACAGGTAGGACCGTGCATCTCCGATTTAATATTGTTTTAATAAACGATGCCTTTACAGATGAAGTTGAGTTCAGGTCATGCAATTGCATTATGAAAGAAACGGTGTGGAATCTATCAGAAAATTTTGAAAATCTAGTATATAAGTATTTGTGTGTATTGCAAGGTTCTGGAATCATCAAAATGATTAGAAATTTGGCAAAATCTTGGCAAAGTCACAAGCACTGTACACAGAATGATGTATATGGGACTACGATGTTTCATGTCATATTTAGACCAAGAAGGCATTTGAAGAGCCATGCTTTTCAGGAAACATCTTTAATCTGATGTTCTTTCATCCTTGCATAATACGGTAACAATGACAACACTCACAATTTTTTTTACCTCTTCCCAGAACTCAACCTTCTCTTTAAGGTATAAAGACTTGATAGAACAGCAAAACTTTCTTTAGAAATGCNTCATGAAGAGACATACCTCACTGTCTGACCCCCAATGCAATAGTCCTAGGTTGATGTAATCCTGTAGAATATCAAAACGCTCACTAGAAGAGATGTCCCAATGTCTGTCAGAGAGGCGCAAGATCATAAGAAAAAGAGAGGAGGAAAAAAGTAGAAATTAATTACAAGAACGTTATTGAGGTATCATTAAGATCTAAAAGCATACATGTGAATGTGACTCATTTGCCAATTTCAAGCAAGATTGATTTTGTTATCATTTTTATGAATCTAAAATGATATGACACATACATGTATATATTCCAATGAACTATATTTCCCAACATATCCAGGATCATCGGGACAGTTTATGTTGTTATGCACAAAGATGATCAGTATTTTAAAATTATCTTTTAAGTTAACCCAGTTTTAGAAGCCCATGTTTTAAAAGAACATGGGCTTCTACTTCAGTGCATTGGTTGATGGTTTCTGTTTAACTGACTACTATGAAGGCATGCTTATAGGTAAGCAACCAGGTGACCAACGGCTCTTAGTCCTCTCCCATGGACTTGATAATGAGGATTAATGCCTTACCAAAGGGATCAAGCGCACTGACTAAATTTTGAACCTAGGACCTCCCAGTTTCGAGACCAATGCTCTACCACCGAGCCATCATGCCCCATAGTCTTTGTTACATGTCCTTTCAGCTAGACAGAGCTTACTTTAGTTGTTGCTTTTAAAGAAGCCCAACGACTTTTACAAGCTGATCGCCTGTCTGATCATCAAGATATTCGTGATTGGAATTTCAAATCAAATATTGTGTTTTCCTAACGGTTTTTATAACACTACAGTCTCTTGGGGAAAATGAGTATGGTAAAACCTGTCACTCAGATTTTTTTACTTTTTTGATGCACTTCATGACCATTTTCAAGCGCAATTTTTTTAGGGCTTCAATATTACACCATATCACAGACACTGATAACATGTAGGACCGTGCATCTCAGATTTAATATTGTTAAGCGATGCCTTTGAGGTATAAAGACTTGATAGAACAGCAAAACTTTCTTTAGAAATGGTAACACGGTACCTTTGTTCTTTGATTTCAGTGAAAATCCAAGGTTTGATGAGGGCACCCCTGGCAATCATCTGACCGGTAGCTCCACTCTGCTCACGGAAGAAGTTTGAATCTTCAAAAGAAAGAATGTCTCCATTTCCTACGTAAACAAAGATATATGACATCATTCAAAATAGTTGTTAATTATAAACAATAAAATTCATTGCTACCTTGATAACAATAGGAAGAACTTTTAACAAATAAACCCAAGGGCCATTTCACTATTACCTATTGTTTCGTTTATAGGAAGCGTGGTTGGATAATCTTAAATGCCATTGCAATGTTCACAAATCTCTGTACTTTTCCTCTAGGTAATTGATATTGCCCCAGGTTGATTGCCTGAAAGTTTCTACAATCATGTTCTTGGATGAAAATATGATGTTTGGATTCAAGAATGTGTCAAACAGTACATTAGGAAATATTCCCTGCCTACTAAATGTACACAAAATTTATACAAACTGTGTTCAGTGTGTTGCATTCACTGCCTTGTGTCAGTCAATGGTTAAATAGATTTTTCTTTTCACTTTTATTTGCCATTCATTTAAATGTTTGTGTTCTTCATTTGTTTTACCTGACTGCTAAGAAAGCATGCATGTATATGATTGTAAGCAAGCAACAAGGTGACCAACGGCTGTAAGTCCTCTCCAAGGGACTTGGTAATGAGGATTAATGCCTTTATACCAAAGGGCACTAGCACATTAACGTGGTTTTGAACTTGGAACCTCCCGGTTACGAGACCACTGCTCTACCACTGAGCCATCATGCCTCCACTATGATTTATTTGATGCATTTAAAAAAAAAAATTATTATTATTATTAAATGGCTTACTGCTTAAATTGCGTGTGTGTGTGTATTAGGGTTTTTACAGACGTGTATCAATCAGATATGATTATTTACGTCTGGGGACCGACTTTTAACGTCACCATCCGAAAGACGTGACTCAGTTTCGAACCTGTGTCCTCGGCTGAATCAGTATGTAACTTCCACTGTTAGCTGGATTACAGGCGCACGCCACAACGCCTAGCTTAAAGTGCGAGCAAGCTTTAGGTTAAAAGACAGGTTTTGATGTATCTCTACATGGTTACAAACCTTACAACACAGTATTACTACATGTACATATACATCATAATAACATTATAAGAACATCTCATCATGCAATGTTACTCGAGGTTGACCTTTGACATCTGAACTCACCAATGAATGGATCAGGATCTGCAGCCTGAGCACAGTCTCTCAGATAATCCCAATCAGCTAGCTTGGAATACCGCTGCTCTCTTGTACGACCATGAACCTAGCCGAGGAAAGAAAAAAAATTCTTGATCTTTCATGTCACATGAACATGTATGTTTAGTCCCATTTCTGTGTGCATTGCATGTAATTGTCAGCAGGATTGAGTCAATTTTCTATGATATCAACGAGCATAAAACATCATAGCACATACCATTTCTTATGAACTACATATATTACATTTCCAAAAAGCCCCTGGAAAGTCGATCACAAGGTCCGCGGTTCGAGCCCTGCCGCGGCACCATTGTCCTTTGGCAGGACATTGATCTACATTTGCCACTCTCCACCCAGGTGTCAAATGGGTACTGGTAGGAAGGAATTCCTTCAATGCCGTGAGCGTCAAAATCGGCAGCCTGCATAGCCAGGTAATGTCGGAGCGCCTTGAGGACCTTGCAAGGTCAATACGTGCGCTATATAAGAATCCAATATTATAATTATTCAAAGACATATCGACTGCTATAATATTCGAGGCCTGGCTGTTTGCCCTCGGGGACGTGCACATCCTCCCTGACCCCCAGGCGAGCTGAGCATATAAATTAGCTAGACCTCTCATGGCAGTCGATATTTCTACAATATTACAGCTACATTAATAAGAAGCGCAATATTCACCGTGACAACAGATGCTCCCCAGTCGTAGATACGACGCATGATCTTATGTGCGACAGGATTGTCGTTATGGACACCAGTCCTCATCTTCACTGTCAGAGGAATATCAAGAACCTAAATCGAAACAAATCAACAAATATTCCTTATCAATGTAACCCCTTACGTAACATTTTGGTTAAAAGAATACAACTGTTTTATTCTACTGAAAAGACAGGTACCGGTACATAAAGTACGAAGGTAGGGAGCATTGGTATACAGTTGAAAACTCTTGACTCTCAAATGGAAAGTACATAGTCGATCCAATCTCCGTGCGAACATCCTTGGGAAAAGTTTTTTTCTGAAATCATATTATTATATAAATCCCAACTCAAGGTATTTAAAAACTTCAAACACAAAACATCTGAACGAGATATTTATGTACAAAATGTTGACTCTGAAGGTTCATTAAGGATAACTGTTTGCAACCCCCAAATGTCTTCAAGGTAATACAAAGTTTTGGTATGGGGTCATGAATTTGGTTCAAATGAACATATTGGAAGCAAATGCGATATTATAATATTCAGTGATCATTGTCGCGGTTGAAATCGAGTCTAAAGTTATGAAATTGTAAAAAAAAAACTCTTTTTGTTGTATCCACTGTAGCTCCCTTTCAAGGTCAAGATATTAATTAAGCTATCAAACAATGTTTCTTGACGAAAATCGACCGATTAGCTATTCTCGATTGGAAATTATATATCACAACTACATATTCTGAAATTCTCATGGTCGCAGCTACTATTGCACGGCTGTAGGCACTACATGTATTTGAAATTTATCAAAATTTACCGGGAGCACCGGTATATTTTAATATTCAATTTTTCTCGAACGCAGAAGTGTTTTAGGGGCTAACTTTTTTAGTGCTTATAAAACATACACAGGGGCATCTAAATATATCAAAATTGTAAAGATTCACTACCCACCCACTTTTCAAAATTTCCCCAAACTTTGTATTACCTTTAAGACTCACAGAAGTGAGTGTGCATTGGGGCAATGTTGCTTGCAGCTATGTTTTTTATACAAAAAATGATGCCAATAATTCATCTTTTTGAGAAAAATGCATCTTGCTGTTATTATACACAAATTTTAAATTCATACAAGAGCAATATTGGCAATCTAACAGTAAGGCAAATGATGCCACTGAAAATTTCACATTCTTATCTGTATGTTATGTGATACATGTATGGTTACATGTAAATGACTTACCGAGCTCATTCCTCTCACAATCTCCTGAAACTTTCCCATTCTATTCATCAAACCAGAACCAGCTCCCTGCAATAGTCAAAATAAGTTATGAACTACATGTGATTCATTACATATCAAATTAATTATACAAAAATCCTGTAAACTGTAAGATATTTTACATTTAACATATCTTAACATAATGTCAATAAACATAAAACAATTATTAAGCTTTTGAATAGTTTTTATTTGTGTATCTGTAAAGTACATGGAGCACTGTTAGGAGTTTTTTTTTATCACAGCACTATACATATTGATCTAATTATTATTATTATTAATGAAAGTGCAATAAAACAAATACTGTCATTGCAAACAATCATATTTCTGACATCCTACTGCTTTTACAACACATTGTAATGTCTTCATTTGTTCTTCATAGTTCTCAATACTTGAATATAACAGGTTTCCCCCATAGTATAATTGTAAATTTTCTGAAGGAAAAAAAAATGGATTAAATGGAAATATTAGAAAAGGCAGCAAAGTTCTTCCACACAACTAACAACGATAAAAATCAATGAACTACAAAGAGGTTTAGTACGCACCTTGTGATAAACCAGGTCAATTGGGCAGCCGACATTGATATCGATAAAATCAATATCTAGTCTATCGTTGAGCAGCTCTGCACACCTAGTCATCGTGTCTGGAAAACCACCACAGAGCTAGAGTAAAGAATTCATCAAAAGGGGAAAAATCAGAAACCCCCTCATTCTTATCTTATTTTTTCAGCATACCAGCTATAAGAATTTGTTAGTACAAAGAGGGATTTCTTTCCTGAAAATCTTTTTATCAAGAGGTAAACTTGTTTTCTACTTCTGGGTATCTATTTTCACTGTCTACACTAAATGCTATTGTTTTTGTTCTCGTTAATGGATGATTGATACCTTTATCTATTTATATCGTTAATGCATTATTTATTCATTTACTCATTTATTTATATATATATAATCGATCTAATTTATTCTAAATGTAATACTCTAAACAATGTAGCAGTTGGGATTTAAAAACAAAATTGACATCATTCCACATTCTGTGTTTTGACTCGCTAACTTTCGATTCTTCAACCCAACATTTTTTTTAAAAACCGGATGCATAAATGGAACGGGTAAATAACTCAGCACACACTGCATCCATTTTCGTTGCATGACTATATTGTGTTTGGGGCCAGGAATTTTAAATAGATAAGCTTTAAAATCCTTTAAATTGGCAATCAAAATTTCCCTTTTTTTATCTTTAACATTTAGACAAAGCTTTTACTAACATGTTCAGCATTATGCTGCATTTTCAGAGAAGTAACAATAAAATACAAAATATTAAGGTTGCCAATATGAAGAACATTTGATCAATCCACCCCTTAAAACAGTCCCAGTCCTGAAAGGAAGTGAGAAGGTAATTTACCTGGACACCAAAGACGTCTTCCGAAGGATGTCTTCTCAGTAGCGCCCATTCGGACGACTGTCCTTGGAGTAGGTTTGTACACATGGCCATCTCCCCGCATGTGATGTCTGCACCTAGCTTCTTACATACAGCCCGGAACGGAAGATTGCCAACCTGTAACAACAAGTACAGAGCTACGACAGAGTCAAAATTATCTTTCTGTTCAGGCAAGCACCTTTAAGAATTTAAAGAAAAACACCCTGATATATGATATGTAACTCTGGAATCCACCCCTCCCTGCCAGAGAGACCACCAAAAGCCTTTTAAAGAATTGAAGATATAATTAATGCAAACTTAACAAAGTTTTGTCTCCTACTGTAAGTACCTACATGAACAGCTATCCAAGATTTCAATGTTACCAAGTTTTTCTAGATTTCAAGTGCCATTGGTTGTACAGGTCACTTAAAGTTTGATATACATGTAGTATTTACTGCTCTGGACAAACGAATGCTTACTCTTCTTTTTGTAATTCACAATGTTAGACATCAGGGATTCATGACCCACTTACAGTAACACTGCCAAACTGACTCCAAAAAGCCTTGTTTTGGGCCATTAGGGGTACACTAGGGACTTTTAGATTTGCATGTCGACATAGTGGACTGCTACATGTATATGTGACGTCCTTTTAAGACATTGGCAATGCCTTTTAAGGAAGTCACACGTAACAGTAGACTATGTCGATGTGAAAAATCTAAAAGTCCCTTTTAATGTTGTTACATGTACAAATGTAGGTCAGCAGGTGGTCTGATGTCCGTCTCATTGGTTTGAGTGAGGAATTAGCTAGAATCACTATCAAGATGAGAACAGTACTATAATACTACTGTCTCAAAGGAACTAATTTCATGAGAAATACTTGTAAACTCGGATTAAAGCGCTAATGATTCAGCAGCACTTACGGTCGTCAGTGGAGCAAGCAGGAGTTTGTCCTTCACATCAAGCTTCTTCTTCTCCTCCGGCCTTAGCTTGATGACATCGGCATCAGTTACAGTCCCTGCATGGTTGTGAGCATCATCACAAGTCGGCACAACAACAGGAGAACTTTCATTATGGTCTGTGCAACCTGGTCCTTCGGGTCTCTTCGACCCCTTTTTCCTTGTTTCCAAAGTCCTCATGTACAGATCAGACTTCTTAAAATTGACGTTCCGCTTCCTCAACTGAATCTGCAAGTCTTTGCTCAGGAGATTCCTGACGACGAATTTGCCTCCCGTTTCCTTGACTTTCTCTTCATCGACGATGTTCTGCAGGTTATCATCTATGTGGGCACCTCCAAAGCGGCAGAGCATGCCATAAGGACAGCTGCCAAATTTCTCAAAATTGATACATCGCGGCCCGATGTCTGGGGCTTTACCTGCCATCAGCTTCTGGATATCGTGGCTAAATTTGCACTTGTCACCGAATCTGCAACCGGCGCCCCTCAAGAAGTCCAAACAAGGACGCTCTTCAGACGGAACCGTTTTTTCCCTATAACGTTTCTTATTCTGGCCTTTCACTTTCTGCTTTTTGGTTTCAGGCTGCTGGCCCTCAGGTTCCTTGGGCTGCTCCTGGATCGCTTTTGTGGTGCTATCCTGGTCATTTCCTTTGCTGTGTTTCTCTGAAACACGTGTGAAGTCAATGTATCTAGGTACAAAATAACAGCAATTCCAACAACAAAAAACAAGTGAGTTGTGTAAGAGCTTGTTGGAGCAAAGAGCAAAACAAGTAAATGTATATCAGAATTCAGGGCCTAGTAATCTAATAATTTTTTTGTCTTTATTTGTGCGATGAAAATCAACACGGTTGAATGGTCACATACGGGAAATGAATAAGCCTTTGCCAAGTATAAAGTTAGATTGAATTTTGATTTGACAAAGAGCAGTGTATTTCACTTATTTACCAATACACGCTTGCATTACTGACAAAAACTCTGTGGCTCATGTTTCACTTACAGGAGCTCTCTAACGGGTTCGGGAGGCAAATTGTCCTCAGCTGCTGCCATCCCTTCACAGAAATTGTTAAAACACCAGATAATAATAATAATAATAATAATATTCAATTTTTATACAGCGCTTAATACAAATGTCTCTAAGCGCTTCACAAATACACTATTACCCCGGTCATTGGATTCAGTGCTTGCCCGCACACACAGTTTGGATTCTTACCTTGCTTTCACCAGTGCTGTTCCAGGTTGAGCTCTGACATGGGCTAGTAACTCCTCTTGAGAAGGCACCTGAACCTGATCTTGGACCTGGTTTGAGTTTTCAGTCTCAACAGTTGGTTCCACAGCTGGAACTCCACCATCTGCTTGGGCATCAGCCATGCTAGTTCTATAAAAGACAATTGTCAACAAATATTTGTCTAAATCTTTGCAAGGAATATATTTAAAAGAATTAAAAGGTGGCGAGTTGACTCAGTCGGTAAAGAGTCTGCCTATTAAACCAAAGATCTCAGGCCAGAATCCCACCACGGCGGATGACTGATGCCTGCGTTGGGTGTTAACATGCCCCTCCCCTTGTTTCATAGACGCAGGATATATTAAGTGGAAAACACTATGTCCCTCGGATAGCACATTAAATGGAAGCCCAGTGTAGAGGAGAGTCACCACCTTTTCACGTTTAAGAACCCACTGCACTATTCGTAGAAGAGAAGGGGAAACCCGCGGGTTGTGGTCCACCTGCACACCCCAGTATACATCTGCTAGAATCTTCAATATTGAAGGAGGCAGGTTATCCATAAGAAGAAGAAAAAAAAACATAACCCACGTTATGTTGTATTATAGATCTAGGACAGTATTTTACTGGTATAAAAGTTTAAAAAATAGACACATGTATGCAATGCTTGAGGTCAATACCCATTAGCATTGACTACTATGCTTTGCTGGAGTGATATTTACTTCATTAAAAACTAGATGGAACTTCGGCGTAGACTAGAACGAATGAGATTTCATGCACAGCGAGAGTTAAAACACGGCTTGCAAGATTTTCAACATGGATGTCGATTTTGACCCATGATTTCCTAAAAGGGACCATTAAACGGATTATTTCAGTCAAGTTGGTAAGTGGAACCGATTTATTATAGCCTAGGCCTAATTTACCAAATACTAAGAAATCGGTAAAATGACATTTGGCCATTTTGGGGGATTTTCGGGGCATAGAAATATGGCCATAAATGGCCATGGAGTTAGCAAGGGAATGCGTATAGATCTAGTCGGTTTTCATCTCTAAAGAGAGAGCCGACCCTACCCCAATAAGAGGCTAACAAACAAAAGAGACGGAAAAGTTCGGTCTACAACTCTCTATGCTAAGCTTTGCTGGAGTGATCATTCCTAGTAACGTTGTAATTTATACACGCGGTGTACATACTACATGGGCCCGCCGCGTCCACTCAATTTATAACGCGTGGGACTACAATAACGACTCGGCTTTATAAAAAAATCACAATCTAGATCTAGACCTACCCCTGTTTTTTATAATTGTAGGAAAATATCGAGGGTATTAAACAGTGCATTTGAAACATGAATAAAACCTCACTGTTTTCTTCGATGACATAAAGATAAATCTGCTACAGTGGACTAAAACACAAGGAC
>BEXV01002256.1:42452-59792 GCA_003118195.1 Hemicentrotus pulcherrimus
AAAAAAAAGAGTGCTCTTACAATATTAAGCGAAATAACATCCTAACATTTCGCTGCTTTACTAAAATGCTCAACAATATATTTCCCCGGGTTTAAGATAGTTTTAGGCATCAATTAAGTAAATAGAAAACCATTTAGAATGCGAAATTCGATTGAAGTTCTCTTATGCAAACTGTTCTCTGTGAAATGCGTAATAAATTCGTTTTCGAGGGTTAGCAATGAAAATCGAATAAACAGTAGAAACAGATCATGGATAAAGCAATAAACAGCACGGTCTATTTGTTTTGAAGCATTATCTTCAAAAACCCGCACAGCTCTATCTATATTATCCTTAAAAAAATAACCTCTATATTCACTCTCAGATGGAAAATCTTATTCTTCTTTTACATTTTCGAAGCGTTGCACGGGATCTCCATCCTGTTTTTTTCTACATACATCATTAATGCCCCCATTTAAGCATACTTTGAATCTGGTCACTCTTCGAAAAGTTCGTAGCCAAGAATTTGTTATCTGTTGACGATCAAATAAAGAAAGAAAGCACCCTTTATAGATCAGGGAGAGCGTGAAAAAAACACACAGTAGGAGCAGTGCAATTTAAATATCAAGGGATGGATGAGAGTTTATTTTCTAAAATGAAATGAAAGAGCTATTTTACATTCAAGTAACCTCTCTTTCTCTCTTAGAGACACTTTCTCTTGAAAGTCAAATAAACTAGAGATCATCCTAGGGGTGCTCTACCAGGCCCCTCAATCTGTGCCATATTGTATGGATCCATCAGAAAGCAAAATAAGCCCAAAAAATAATTAGTATATATATGTTTAAATATATATATATATATATATATACATGGTTCTCTTATGCAAACTTTCCTCTGTGAAATGCATAATAAATTCGTTTTGATGGTTGGCAATGAAAGTCGAATAAAGAGTAGAAACAGACCATGAATAAAGAAATAAACAGCATGGTCGATTTGTTTTGAAGCTATATCTTAAAAAACCAGCACAGCTCTATCTGGATTATCCTAAAAAATAACGTCTATATTCACTCTGAGATGAAAGATAATACCAATACGAATTGCATTATGCAACGTCTAGACATAAAGGTCGAATCTCAACTTTATTTTTCTTATTCTTCTTTTACATGTCGATGCGTTGCATGGGATCTTAATCCTGTTTTTTCTACATTCATCAATGCCCCCATTTAAGCATACTTTGAATCTGGTCACGCTTCGAAAAGTTCGTGGCCAAGAATTTTTTATCTGTTGACGATCAAATAAAGAAAGAAAGCACCCTTTAAAGATCAGGGAAAGCGTGACAAAAGCACACGGCAGGAGCAGTGCAATTTCAATATCAAGGGATGGATAAGAGTTTATTTATAAAATGAAATGAAAAAGCTATTTTACTTTCAAGAGTCCTTTCATTTCATTTTAGAGATAACCTCTCTTTCTCTTTTACATTGTCATGTAACTAATCAAGTTTAGCCCCATTTAAAACTCAATGATCTATTGCATTAAGTTAATCTTTAAGAATCATTAAGAATAATCATTGAAACAAATTTTAATAACAAAGTATTTTGGGATTTGCACTAACCTAAACAATTTTGATTGAATTTTGAAACTTTGAACGCTACTATTACGATTACTCGTGTTTTCGCTTATTTAGGAGCGCAAAAAACAAACATACCACAGCTCTTACAAAATCGCAGAATTCGAAGAGAAACTTAAAATGTCTACATTATATCAATTAAAATACAATCACAATAAATTCGGCGATTGCACTTTCTTTTTAAGATATTGACACACACAAAATGCTGGACTTAGCTCATGCTGCAATCATAACTATAAACATTAGTTAAGTCAGTAATCACATGACATTTAAAAGAGCATGCAGGCGGGCGTAATCGGGGGGGGGGGGGGGGGGGCCCTTGGCAAAAAAAAAATCAAAAATTGAATAAAATCAAATACAAATGTTAAAACATTGCTTATTCACCGGCTGGCTCAGTCGCTAAATATTGCTTCAAAAATTGGACCAAAAAAAAAATGAATAAAAAAGGAATCACATAAAAATTACAAGAAAAAAATAAAAGAGAAAGTGCTCTTACCCCCCCCCCCCCCCNCCCCCCCCCCCTCTTGCCGCCGAATGGATCCGCCACTGGTGTGTACACTATCTTCAGACTTAGTTTCCTGTCAAAAGTCTAACAAGTTCCCTCCAAAACAACCATATAAGGAATTGTTTTAAATAGATTCTGACAGGTTTGGATCGCCTATACTCTCCACACAATATAAATACATCATTATTCAAAGGATGGGGAAGTACCGAAAGCTGAATGCTCTGCCATCCTATCCGTCTGAATCTTTCTCAGTTATCGTGTCAATTTTGTGGATACAAACACGATAAATATTTACAGGCATGTACGCACTAGTACGCGAACAATAAAAGTGAGTAACAAGGAACGTGCGATCGTACTTACGAGAATATACTGGTAAAGGTGAACGCGCTTTGTGATTGCGACCTTCATTATTCCGCAGCAATATCGCGGATGTCTACTCTGCATGACCGTGACGACGACGATACGACGTCATGTTCTCATTCTCTTTAAACAAAAAATATTATCCAGGACGTACAGATATTTGAACAGATGAGGGAAGGTATGGTGTATGAGGCATAGTGATGGAATTGATATTTATGTCTTAAATCAACTGAGTAAAGCATCAGCGGGGAAAAAGAAAGAGGTGAGGCCAGTATACCGCCATCGTGAAGACATTTCGACTTGTGGACAAGTTCAGTAAACTTCTGATGTCGCTTTTATTTTGTCAGATTACATGAATGACTTAGATCAACATGAATTGAATTTGCACAACTAGCTATTGTAAAGAGATATATTATTGTTTAAATGGACAAAACATCTTGAGCAATGTGTGCAGCCATTTTAATCTACGAGGAAAAATCGCACTACGAAAGACATTATAGATTGGATTAGCATTGGATTAGATTTGATTTGATTGAATGAGATTTGATTAACACTTGTGTTATTGAATATTTCAACGAAACTTGTCACAATGGGAATCTTCATTAAAGGACAGTTCTTATTGACAACTCTGTTGACTTTGATATCAATATGCGTCTGTGAAGAACGAGTGAACTCAACATTTTTCACTCCATACGTTATCGAGTGTCCAGTTGTAACGCTACCGACAGGTAATAACAATTGCCAATGTGACCCTCCAAACATCACAGTAACAGACGCCGACTCCATTACAGCATTTCAGTATGTCTACTGCAAATTGACCCCTGATTTGATCAGTGATACGAATCCGGATCCATTTTATTTCCCTCGATCCAGGAAAGTGTACGTTGATTGCTCATGGAACAATTCTCTCAGTTATTCCGACTTCTTGATGAGCGCGGTTAAAGAATGTGGCGACATCGCCGAGGAAGTTAATGCCGTTGGCGCTTCCGATTGCTTTACGCCCTTCAACATCACTGCCGATACGTATATGGGTCTACCTGGTCTGCAGAAATTAACCTTCGCTTTAGAGGATGGTGTATTCATCAGACCCAATGCCTTTTTTCCCCTCAAAAACCTTGAGGTTCTGTCATTGGTTAAACTGGATTTAAAGTCTCTGCATCCGGAGATTTTCAGAGGTTTGACCCACCTACGGCAACTAAATTTGTGGAATAATGACATTAAAGAACTCGCCGATGGCATCTTCAATGATCTTCAAGACTTGCAGGTATTGTCCCTCCGGAGCAATAGCCTTACGCACATCTCCCGTGACCTATTGACACCCCTCGAATTCTTGAACACATTATACCTAGATGACAATAACATTTCGTCCATACATGCTGATGCGTTCGGGTCGTTGGGGACCCTCGAGGAAGTGGATTTGTCACGAAATAACCTTGATGAGACGTTCAGCCCGAAACGCTTTGGTACTGAGAGGCTTTTACTCTCCTACAATTCATTTACTTCATTCACAGAGGACACTGTGCGAGGACTCCGTGCAACCTCAATAGATTTGTCATATAACTTAATTTCGTCTATTACCGAAAGAGTTTTTCAAGCAGATGAGTACTCTTCTCCGCTTTCGTACGTCGATCTCCGTAACAACCGTCTCAAATCGTTGCCAACGAATATCTTACGATGGGCAAGAAAGCTCACATTGGTCGACTTTAGTTATAACTCTTTAGAGACTCTCCACGATGGTCTCTTCGACATTCAGTCGAACCCTCTCGGGAAACAGAGACTAGCTGGAAATCAGTTGGTGGTGAGGCTAGGTGGTAACCCTTTCACTTGCGACTGTCGTCTTACTTGGTTTCGTCTTTATGACGGGCAGGCTCTGTGGATAAGTGATCGCGATGACATCGAATGCTTTTCACCACCCAACCTGAATGGAAAGCCATTATTCTCAATAAGGCCTGAGCATTTCGTGTGCCCCTTGAACAATTCTCTGTGCCCGGAACATTGTCAATGCTACGAAATTATAAAGGATCTAGAGCTCCGAGCAGCCCGACGTGTAATCAATGTGGAATGTCAATATGTAAATCTAACACGTATTCCGCAAGGTATTCCAATCAATACTTCATCGTTAGACTTAACCGGGAATGCCTGGAACACTCTTAGAAAAAGTATGCTTGATACTCGCATGCCATTCTTAAGCGACTTATCGCTTACTAGGTGTAGTATTGTGAGGATAGAAAGCGGAGCGTTTAGAGACTTAACCTCAGTCCTGCAATTGAAACTCGACGGAAATAATGTTCGCAATCTAACGAAAGGGACGTTCCAGGGATTGACTCGACTTAACACACTGTATTTAAACCACAGTTCAATCAAAACTATTGCTGATGGGGTCTTTCTAGACACCCCAAGTTTAAACCATCTCTACCTACACGAAAACTTGCTCGCCGTCCTTCCTGCTATCCAGTACTATCCACAAAGTCTCGAAATAGTGAGCATCCACGAAAACCCACTAACTTGTAGCTGTAACTTGATCTCATTACAGGGGTTGTTCAGGTACACATTAGATGTAAAGGGTAACGTTACATGTCGGGAGAGGGACGGCACCACCGTATCATTAGCTAACCTCGATTCCTCTTACTGCAGGAAAAATGGAACAAGTCCAATAATCACATCACTTGCATCACTTGGTGCCATTACTGGTGTTCTCGTGGTTGTATTCATTTGCGTTTTTCTATACAAAAAGAACAAAACGCTCATCCAGCTTATGTTACTGCGTTACTTTCCTCAAGACCTGTCCGAAGATGACGCGAACAAACCCTTCGATGTCTTCATCTCCTATTGCCAACTTGACGATGAATTCGTGCTCCGTTACTTGGTGCCACTTTTGGAAACCGAGGATGAGCCTTCTTACTCCATCTGTCTCCATCATCGTCACTTTGTCCCAGGCGACACCATCGCTAACAACATCGTGAGCGCCGTGGCGCAGAGTCGTCGTGTCATTCTAGTCCTGTCAGACAACTTCCTGCAGAGTGACTGGTGCATGTACGAGTTCCGCATGGCTCATCTTCAAGCGTTGCATGATCGCCGTAACACGTTGCTCATCATCACTCTTGGTGATATCAGCCAAGACTCCCTCGATCCTGACCTGAAGGCATACATAAGAACTACAACCTATCTCGAGTCTTTGGATCCGAAATTAAAAAACAAGCTCTTTTTAGCGCTCAAAAGAGGGCGCTCGAAACGAGGAACAGCACGGAATCAAATCAAACTCGTTGATGTTGAAGGAATATGATTTGGCCGTCGCATCAGTAGCAATAAAAGTAATACTTTTAATGAAATGTTAAAGACTGTTGTCAAGGTTATGCGTTTGTATGTGTTCGATGAAGCACCTAGAATAGCTAAACACGTTACATACACTGTCGCCCATATAGTTGGAATATTTTAGTTTTACCCCAATTTATGGAATAATTTTAAAAATATAGATCTAGATAATAGTATACATTCTCAGATTTTATCAAATAATGATTGGACAATGTGTGTTTTGCGTGACTACTAAAGCAGGTGTTTGCTACTATGCTTATTAACTATGGGACCTACGCCCTTAAGACATAAATGACAGTAATGAGAATTAATGCCCCACAAAAGGGCACTAATATAGCACATCGACACGGTTTTGATATTGGGGCCTAACAGTCACGAGGCCATTGCTTTTTCACTTAACCATGACTGTACGCAGCGGGGGCTAGGGTAGGGGGCGGTTTCCATAAATTTAAAAAACACAGAAAATGCAATAAATTTTCAATAATTTATTGCATTTTACCCTGGTCCCCAACATAAAAAAATCCTCTGTGTGCCCATGCCTTGAGCCATAATTCTTGGCCGTCCAGAGGATTCGTTTATGTAAAATGCTATCAATTATTTAAAATTTATTGCATTTTCTTTGTTTTTATATATTTATGGAAACTGTACCCTACCCTAGCCCCCGCTGCGTACAGTCATGGTTCGGTGACAAAGCAATGACCTCGAAACCGTGAGGCCCCAGGATCAACACCGTTTCGATGTGCTAAATTATTGCCCTTTTGTGGGACATTAATCCTTATTACAGTCATTTATGACTTAAGTGCGTAGGTCCCCTAGTTGATAAGCAAAGTAGCATACACATGCTTTAGCTTTCACGCAAAACACACATTGTCAAATTATTATTCGATACAATCTGAGAATGTATACTATTATCTAGATCTATATTTTTAAATTATTTTTAAGATTATTCCATAAATTGGGGTAAAACAAAAATATTCCATCTTTATGAGCGACAAGTAGAATATATAATTGCATTCAGAAAAGGAAAACAGAATACACATAAACAAAAGTGGGGATCTCTTATTTAATTTGATTTGATATTTGATATCTAATTGATTCGTTTACATAATCATTTGTTTACTTTGTATTGTATTGTATAATTTGTATTTGTTATGCAGATCGAATATTATAATGAACAACGATTGTAAATATCTTTGATTTGAAGCAATACTAATTTTTTTTTTATTTAAAAAAAAAAAAAAAAAAAAAAAAAACCTCTGTTGTAAGTCTACAGTAGTACATTTCCATTGTATACGTACCGTATATGGCAGTTCCCGTATGGAAACCAACAACGGGATAGGCTATTGCTGGCAGGTCGTAAACAAATTGCACTGGTAGGATTAGTTAAGGAGAGAAAAGTCAAACACTAGTCATGTTAAAAGGCACCAGAGCCTCTTAAAGGATGTGTTGGAGGGAAGAGTGGAAGGAACTAGACCGAGAGGGAGACCCAGAATCAACTGGAAAGAGATAGTCAAGAGCTGGAGTGGAATAAAACAGCAAGAGTGCACCAGCATGGCAGAAGATAGAGTGAAATGTAAAAATGTTGCAATCAACCTCCGAACCGGGAGAAGATACTTTAGATAGATAGATAGAATATGGCAGTGAGTCCATGGGCCAAATACTGAAAAGACACCCACCCTTGAGACACAATCTTAAATGAATTTTGTAATAGCAGGGTATGTTAGTTTATCCCTGGTAATAGGATCCTTCCCTATCAAAATGTGCTTGTTGGCTCTAACGTTGGTGTTAGATATGACCACTATGGCTATTACCAGAGTAACGGATGAAGAACGTTAGCATTTTTTAGAAAATGTTATATATTTGTAATATAAGTTTAAAAACTCATAGAATCGAAATCGAAACAATAAAAAAAAAATATCTGGAGAGAGGTTTTAAATGCCTGCCGAAGTTTAACTGCTCTTTGCCGTGTAAATGCCCTCTTTTGAAACTTCGGTACGATTCCGGTTTTTGCTTAGTCTAGTTCTGGAACCCGGTATTGATTTTTGTTATTCGCCGACTATAAACGTTAAGCCGATTGATGGCGCAGTCACTAAGGATCGCGCCACCACTCGGCTTAACGTTTATAGTCGGCGAAAAAACAAAAATCAATACAGGGTCCAGAACTAGACTAGTTTTTGCCCACCTGACTCTCATCGCTCGACATGTGGCGCATGCGCACTACTCACCAACAAATCGGAATGAGCAAACGCGTCCCCGGATTTTTTTTAAATAGGTTTTTCCAGTAGTGTAAGTGGCAGTCTAGAATATCAAATACTTTTCTAGATGGTGTTTGGGATATGCAAATGGGCCTATTGAGTAATCATCCGCTTTACAAGAAAACGCTTTTAGGGTTTCACAAATCAGGAAAAATCTGGAAAAGGCGTATCAAATTCACTGGTGATTAGAATTAGATATGCGGGAAGAGAAGGAAATGTGATACTCCCAGTCGAGGGGGGGGGGGGCATGGAAATCTTTTAAATCAAGGAGGCAAAGTGAATATATTTTTCAGTGATTAACACATTAGTGGCATATAATTTGAAAAATCTTTTCCGGTTATTGGATTTTCACCTCCCTCCTCCCCCCTCCCCAGACGAAAAGAAAATCTGCCCCTCCTACGGTGTATAATGAATTACCATGCACAGAAAATATTAACGTTACCAATATAAATATTCATATAATCATAGTTCATAAACAATTTCAACATTCTGAAATAGAGAAACCGTCTAATGAAAAATACGAAGGCCAGCGATTTATACTTGCAGGTTATAAGTGGATGATGATGAATTCGAGGGTCTTATTGTTGGTAGATACTCATGATAATTATGAGTCGGCAGTCAGGTTTGTTATGGTAGACATCTTTTATTCAACTACGACCGATACCGGATATTCGGATATCGCATATCGTAACATCCCCCTTCCTCTGGAAAGATTGGGAATCAGTGAACATCACTGATCGACGATTGATAACATATTGCTTTGATAACAATACTTTTGGTAGTGTGCAAGTTTTGGTTATTTGCTTCCTAATGAACTTTTTCCAATCAGGTTATATAACATAAAATCTTGATTTGTTTACAATACGTTTCTTTCGTATTGTATGTGGATTTAACTGTATAAATAATTATATCGTTCTACTTTCAACTTCACAGTTGATCTGCGAGATTGAACATAGTTTTGATATAACTTGATTTTGTGTAAAATAAATTTCCAAACGAAACATGTTTGGGTTAGCATCTGTTTAGACTTATAAACATTATGCTTGTCATACCAAGAATACTGTACAATGATTATACATGCATATGAACAATAAACTTCTTAGACTACGTTAAACTAAGCGTCTTCTGTCTTCTTTCTCTTCTCTCTTCTTCGAAGATATTTAAGAGTTCAGTATTCAATCTTCAAACATATATCTCGCTGGTGTACGGATATTGCGTCCATATCTAGTTGTGGTTTGCGAGTTTGCTGTTGGTCCTTTAGATTGAATGTTCTGAGTTTCTGGTGGTGGAGTTGGATGATGGTTGTTGTCATTCTGCTCTGGTGTTTCTGCTTGAGTAGATGAAGTGTAGTCTTCGTCGAACCTAACACGCCGTGGAGTTGGGTTGGTTGACGATGGAATTTCCCTCAGGTGAGATCGGTTTCGTCTCAGGATTCCTCCGTTGGGTGTTGATACTTCATACGACCTAGGCTCGTCGCAGACTTTGGATACTTTGGCTGGTATCCAAGTATGATCTTTGGGATGTAGGACTCTGACTGGTTGTCCTACCTGGAGTGGTGGAAGATCTGGACCCGCATGTCGATCGTGCGTTTCTTTCATCTTGCCCTGTCTATTCAAGAGATGATCGGTGGTGGTAGATTCTCTCGAAAGATAATGACTTGGCAGTGTTGTTCTGATGGGTCTTCCAAACAACATCTCTGCAGGTGATCTCATGTGACTGTCAACGGGTGTTGCTCTTAGGTGTGACATAGCCAGTTGACTGTCTTGGCCAGTCTGTGAACACTTTGTCAACAGATTCTTGACGGTACGAACCATTCTCTCAGCTAGTCCGTTGGATCTTGGATAGTGAGGTGAAGAGGTTGTATGTGTAATCGACCACTTCCGGCACATGTCCTTGAAGTGCTTCCCGACAAATTGTGGACCGTTGTCCGATACAATCTCCTCTGGTGGACCAAATAGACTGAAGATTCCACTCATCACATTAGCTACTGCAGCACTTGATGTGTCAGTCAACTTGTAGACTATCGGATACTTGGAGTAATAGTCGGTGACGAGTAAATACTCTTGTCTGTTGAGCATGAACAAATCTGTCCCTAGTCTAGTCCAAGGTGCTGAAGGTACATCATGGGGATGCAACGGCTCTTTCTGCTGCCTTGCCTGGTGTTCCTGGCATGCAGCACATTGCTTTACGAGCTGTTCAATGTCCTTGTTGATGTGTGACCAGAACACTGTCTCACGAGCTAGTCGTCTCGTGCTCTCTATTCCCATGTGTCCAAGATGAAGTTGTCTAAGGATATCTTCCTGAAGTGTCTTTGGTATGATCACTCGGCTTCCTTTGAAAAGTACTCCTTGTGACACTCCAATCTCGTGTCTGTAAGACCAGAATTCCCTTAGGGATGTCGGCAGCTCCTGGAGAGTTTCAGGCCAACCCTGAGTGACTGTCTGCCACAATGACCTAAGAACAGGGTCATTGAATGTTTCCCTCTGGAGTTCTGTTCTCTTGTGTTGTCCGAAGAAGATCAAGTCGATTTGATGAGTGTCTTCTACTTCGGAGCAGATGGATTCCACTCTGATGTCTAGTGGAACATCGCGTGCTTCCTTGGGGTTAGGAAGACGGCTCAAGGTATCTGAAAGAATCATTTCTTTCCCAGGACGGTACTTGACTTGGCATCTGTATCCTTGTACCTTGATCAATAGTCTCTGTAGACGAGGTGGTGCGCTTCTTAGAGGTTTCTTCCAAATTGTCTCCAAAGGCCTGTGATCTGTTATCACAGTGAATTCCTTCCCGAATAGGTATGTATGGAATCGGCTGATACCAAACACTAGGGCTAAGGTTTCCCTTTCTATGTTCGAGTAGTTGGACTGTGCATTGGAGAGACTTTTGGATGCAAAAGCTACAGGTTTGCCATCTTGGAGCAGGCATGCTCCCAGCCCTTTCATCGATGCATCTACCTCAACGGTTGTCTCTTTCTTTGGATCAAAGAACTGCAGGCATGCACCCGATGAGACTGCGCTTTTCAGGCTGTTTAAGGCATGTTCGTGATCCTCGTCCCAGACGAATGGAATTTCCTTGTGAAGGAGTTCACGAAGTGGTGCTGACTTCTCTGATAGATTAGGAATGTATGGTGCTAGGTATGTGAACAATCCTAGGCATCTCTGAACATCTTCCTTGTCCTTGGGTGAAGGCATTGTGCTGATAGCTTCAACCTTGCTTGGATCTGGGAAGATTCCAGACCTTGTGTACATGGATCCAAAGTAGCTGATAGCTTCCTTCTTGATAGTACACTTGGAGCTGTTGAACACTAGTCCTTCTTGTTTTGCTGTCTCCATCAGCAGGTGAAGATTCTTGTCGTGTTCCTCCTCTGTTTTTCCGACAATCGCAATGTCGTCTGCGATACATACGCAGCCAGGCACATTCTGGACGATCCTATCCATGTGTTGCTGGAAGATGTCTTGGCTTGTGCATAAGCCGAAGGGTAATCTTTGGAAACAATATCTCCCAAATGGTGTTCTGAAGGTGGTCAGGTCTTGGCATTCCTCTGCTATGTGTACTGACCAGTATCCAGCCTTTGCGTCTAGCTTGGAGAAGAATTGAGCTCCTGCGAAGATTGGTTGGATTTCTTCCAAGGTTGGAATTTTGTGTGGACACCTTTTCAAGGCATCATTCAACCTTCTGGGGTCAAGACATATCCGTATGGATCCATCTTTCTTCACAACGGTGGTCATCGAGCTACACCAATCTGTGTGGTGTTCTATCTTTCTGATAACCCCTAGCTTCTCCATGTTATCTAGTTCGGCCTTGATCTTGTCCTTCAGGTGGACACTGCACTTTCTAGGTGCATCTATGGTGGGCTCTGCATCATCTTTCAGATGCAGCATTGCTTTCCCGCTAAAGCTTCCTATGGCATCAAACTGACCTGGGTATGTTTGTTTAAGGTCACTAACACTTGTGATAGGTGTATGTGTAGGTGTAGGTGTGTCCTTGTGCATTGTATGGATTGTGATAATCCCAAGATCTGTGCAACCTAACAACCCTAAGATAGCTGGTCCATTCACGTCTGCTACGTAGAATGTATGTGTATACCATTTTGGACTCTTGTATCTACACTTTAAGTCTAGTGTACCAACGCATGGTATTGATATTTCGCCATATGCTACTAGCTTTACTGGTGTACGTTTCACTACTTGCCTCCACTTGTCACCATATATTTGTTTGGCTGTGCGTACTGTGATAGTATTAGCGCTTGCCCCAGAGTCTATTTTCAGGTATAGGTAATGCTGACCTGATCTCTGTGGGCATATGATGTCAATGTTTGCATAAGCTACTGTACCCTTTGAGTTGATCACTGTATGTGGTCCGATCGTGTGTATGCTGTCAAAATGTACAAAGTTGGATGGACCTGGTGTTGATTTATGATCATGATCTGTGCTAGTATCATGTTCAGTGTCCATTTCGCTAATCGGTTTATACTTTCGACCCTTTGATTTTGATCGTGATTTGTTTCCGTGTTTCGGTTTACGGTCATCAGATTTCTGATCATCTGATTTACGATCTGGTTTACGACTACGATCGTTCTTAGCCTTTCTACAGAACTTAGCCCAATGGCCCTTTGTGTCACAGGCATGACACACATCTGCATACGCAGGGCACTGACGAGGTTTGTGGATACGTCCGCAGTTTCCACATGTCTTTCGTCCCTGGTTCCGCTTGAACGAATCTACGTTTTCTTTCGCCGGATCAAGCGTTTCTAGGCATTTTCTGCTTGCTGCAACTGCCTCGTATTTTCGACCCTCTGCTAGAATTGCTTCAATTTTATATCCTTTAGGCTGGTCCAAAAGAAATTTCTGGAATTCTAGACTTGGTGTTGAGGTGATTACTATCTCCATAATCCGCTCGTTAAGTTCAGATTCTTCGAAATCGCAAGTGTTTGCTTTGTCTCTACATCGAGTAACGAATGTGTCAATGCTCTCATCCTGTCTCTGCCGATATCGCATCAGCTCGAGACGATGAACTCGGAAATTAATGTTTACCTTTATTTGTTGTTCAAACAAATTCCACAGTTCTTGAGGTTTTTCTTGGTCGGCCTCTGATAGCCCCGACGCATTGATTCGGCGCAAACCTTCATTGCCTACAGCGATTTTGATTTTGATAGCCCTTTTCTTATCATCAGTTACATCTTGGTCTGCCAACACAAGTTCCATTCTTTGCTTGAATAGTTTGAACTCTTCGGGTAGGTCTGGTACCTCCCAGTTCATCTCTGGATACTTGGTACTCATTGTGTATGTTCACGTGTGCGTATTGGTTACGACAGATTATACGAATGAGTGTAGATCTTTGTGTTGTTAATCTTAGTGTGAACAGGTCCTAACCAGCTGGTGTTGACAAAGTTTGTACACGTATACCTGTGTACGCTCTCACACCTGTGTGAATGTCATTAGATGTCTCATGCAATGAAAATGTTGATCACTCTCACTCAATGTCTGACAGTGACAATTCCTCACACACCAGATTTTAATATTCTGTTAATATTATCTGAAAACAGGTTTAAGTTCACACTTCTGATTTAGTTAAATTTTAAATTTAAACTTTACTAGTTTAGATATTATGCAGACCCCTGTGTCATTGATTGAGCACAGTTATAACTTGTTTAGGCTAACTGAGCAGGCTTTACGAGCCTTCATATGCTCCTACACACATCATTCACGTACGAGTAATCGGGAAAATACAGCATCGTCACAGTGTCGGTATACTGTGCTGTGCAGTGCACACGCTATGCGTTTGATACGTGTGTTAGAAGTTAGAACGACGGACTTTTCCAAAAAAAATTGTCTTCTAAATTATACTTCCCAACTGTCGTGAACTGGATATAAATGTGTCATCAAATATCGAAATTGATTTCGAAGATCCCACCGCTGCCACCATGATGAATTCGAGGGTCTTATTGTTGGTAGATACTCATGATAATTATGAGTCGGCAGTCAGGTTTGTTATGGTAGACATCTTTTATTCAACTACGACCGATACCGGATATTCGGATATCGCATATCGTAACAGATGATAGTTGATAGCGGTTTCAATTAACTAAGCCAGGTTGAAGGCACTTTGTTTTGTGTACGTCGTAAAAGAAATGTGTTGTATGGAACCTGGCTATAGTGCCACCTGCCTGCACTTCAGTTGCCACTTTTCTGTTTCTGTTTTCCTTGGATGACAAGCTCAACTATGTTTGCGTGATGAAACCAAATACGAATGTTAAATCATTCAGCTTTGTGCACTTTGTAATGTTTTCGATTTTTGTGTTTTTTGTATAGTATACTTCCTCTTTTAGATTGCCGGATACTTTTAACTTTCATTACGGCTTTTTTCAAATGCCGTAGGCAGTTTTGCAAATTTGAAAACCATTATGGCACACTACATCTATGATCTACTCTTGTTGAAGTATTTTTCATAGGCTTCTAAATGGAAATCCTACCTTGATAACGAACCACCCTATTGGAAAGCAAAAATATCTTCACGTAAAATCACATAAATTCCGATTTCCGGTCCCTCAAAAAGAAAGATGTTGTACGTATTATTGCCCCTCAGGTGCCAAAACATGGGTCGGTCGGTCGGAAATCTTCTTTCTTTTTTAAAAATCTTTTTTAAAATTAATACTCCCCCTTTGGTCTGATATTTCTCAGTTTTGAATGCTTCAAAACATTTTTTTATATGAATAGGTTTACAAAAATATTTTTGGGTCAGTCGCAAATGGCAATACAACATCTTTTTAAGCCTCGTAACGCATAACGCGCGAGTTGTCATAGGGTGGTGCACTGTAGGGCCCGGATTGTGGGGTATGGCTGCCAACACATCGGGACATTGTGAGCAATAGATCTCAGTATACGTGAATCTGAAGTAGTGTCAGTGGAATACCCTGCCTTCACTTTTATTATTAATATCATCATTATTAACATTTAAGGTAAATGCAACATTTAAGGGAAACTTTGACAATTGGATGAATAGTAATTCATTAAAATGTTGATGCCCCTATAGATGTATTATAGGCACTAGAACAATTAGCCCCTAAAACACTTCTGCTTTCGAGATATTGAATAATAAATATTACCGGTGCTCCCGGTAAATTTCAGATATTTCAAATAGCTTCTTAAGCTAATCCATGGTATAGCTGCGACCATGAAAATCTCGGAATATGTAGTTGTGATATATAATTTCTAAACGGGAATGGCTGATCGGCCGATTTTAGTCAAGAAACATTGTTTTATAGCCTAATTAATAGCTTGACCTTGAGAGGGAGCTATATACATAAAGCATGTATTATTTACAATTTCATAACTTTAGACTCGATTTCAATGGCGACAACGATCACTGAATTAATTAGGATAGCATATGCTTCCAATATGTTCATTTGAACCAAATTCATGACCCCATACCAAAACTTTGTATTACCTTTAAAAGGGATAGTTGAGTTCTGTTTTTGGACCGCAAATGCCATCAAAGTACATGGTTATTGCTCNAAAAAAAAACCTCTGTTGTAAGTCTACAGTAGTACATTTCCATTGTATACGTACCGTATATGGCAGTTCCCGTATGGAAACCAACAACGGGATAGGCTATTGCTGGCAGGTCGTAAACAAATTGCACTGGTAGGATTAGTTAAGGAGAGAAAAGTCAAACACTAGTCATGTTAAAAGGCACCAGAGCCTCTTAAAGGATGTGTTGGAGGGAAGAGTGGAAGGAACTAGACCGAGAGGGAGACCCAGAATCAACTGGAAAGAGATAGTCAAGAGCTGGAGTGGAATAAAACAGCAAGAGTGCACCAGCATGGCAGAAGATAGAGTGAAATGTAAAAATGTTGCAATCAACCTCCGAACCGGGAGAAGATACTTTAGATAGATAGATAGAATATGGCAGTGAGTCCATGGGCCAAATACTGAAAAGACACCCACCCTTGAGACACAATCTTAAATGAATTTTGTAATAGCAGGGTATGTTAGTTTATCCCTGGTAATAGGATCCTTCCCTATCAAAATGTGCTTGTTGGCTCTAACGTTGGTGTTAGATATGACCACTATGGCTATTACCAGAGTAACGGATGAAGAACGTTAGCATTTTTTAGAAAATGTTATATATTTGTAATATAAGTTTAAAAACTCATAGAATCGAAATCGAAACAATAAAAAAAAAATATCTGGAGAGAGGTTTTAAATGCCTGCCGAAGTTTAACTGCTCTTTGCCGTGTAAATGCCCTCTTTTGAAACTTCGGTACGATTCCGGTTTTTGCTTAGTCTAGTTCTGGAACCCGGTATTGATTTTTGTTATTCGCCGACTATAAACGTTAAGCCGATTGATGGCGCAGTCACTAAGGATCGCGCCACCACTCGGCTTAACGTTTATAGTCGGCGAAAAAACAAAAATCAATACAGGGTCCAGAACTAGACTAGTTTTTGCCCACCTGACTCTCATCGCTCGACATGTGGCGCATGCGCACTACTCACCAACAAATCGGAATGAGCAAACGCGTCCCCGGATTTTTTTTAAATAGGTTTTTCCAGTAGTGTAAGTGGCAGTCTAGAATATCAAATACTTTTCTAGATGGTGTTTGGGATATGCAAATGGGCCTATTGAGTAATCATCCGCTTTACAAGAAAACGCTTTTAGGGTTTCACAAATCAGGAAAAATCTGGAAAAGGCGTATCAAATTCACTGGTGATTAGAATTAGATATGCGGGAAGAGAAGGAAATGTGATACTCCCAGTCGAGGGGGGGGGGGCATGGAAATCTTTTAAATCAAGGAGGCAAAGTGAATATATTTTTCAGTGATTAACACATTAGTGGCATATAATTTGAAAAATCTTTTCCGGTTATTGGATTTTCACCTCCCTCCTCCCCCCTCCCCAGACGAAAAGAAAATCTGCCCCTCCTACGGTGTATAATGAATTACCATGCACAGAAAATATTAACGTTACCAATATAAATATTCATATAATCATAGTTCATAAACAATTTCAACATTCTGAAATAGAGAAACCGTCTAATGAAAAATACGAAGGCCAGCGATTTATACTTGCAGGTTATAAGTGGATGATGATGAATTCGAGGGTCTTATTGTTGGTAGATACTCATGATAATTATGAGTCGTGATGAATTCGAGGGTCTTATTGTTGGTAGATACTCATGATAATTATGAGTCGGCAGTCAGGTTTGTTATGGTAGACATCTTTTATTCAACTACGACCGATACCGGATATTCGGATATCGCATATCGTAACATCCCCCTTCCTCTGGAAAGATTGGGAATCAGTGAACAT